>PITA01003190.1:0-144188 GCA_004023965.1 Spilogale gracilis
TGTGTGTGTGTGTGTGTGTGTGTGTGTGTGTGGCTTCACTGCCCATCTGTAGCCTGAGCTGCAGAGAGGCATATGCCTTTGTGGGTGACTTTGCCATCGAAAAGGACTCCAACATTCTGTGCTCAGCTCTCAGAAATAAGAGCCTCCCACTGCTTCAGACCTTCCCCTGCTCACAAGCTGAGGTCACCCAAGAGCCACCATGTGGCAGCAATGCTTTTCCAAACAGGCAGCAGTCCCTGGGATGCTGGTGCCCACAGGGCTAAGTGCCTGTCTGCAGTGAGCACCTGCTCTCTGTCCCCATTAGTATCCTCCCCCCTTCCTCGGGGAATGGCTCCTCAGCCAGGTGATAAGTGTCCAGTCTCGGGGCTTGACACTTGTCTCAGGCCAGGCTGACCAAGGGGTCCTACTGGCCTGGATGACGGATGCAGGGATGACAAGGTATCGTACTTGTCCAGCGAGCGCCACTCCCAGAACCCTCCTGAGATCCTCTGAGCAGGAGAAGCTTTCTTTCTAAAAGAGGAAAAGACCTGGATTTAATCCTACCTCTGCCACCACTTACCAGCTGTGTGATCTTGGGAAAATGACTTCACTTTTCTGAGCTTCATTTTCCTCTTTGGCAAAATGGGCACCCACCGCCACGGTGCCTGCACAGTGCAAGAGGACCTGGTGCGGGTTGTCCTTAGCCCGCAGCCCCAGCTTCTTCTCCCTCTACACTTTCTTAGCAGCTGATCTCATCTGTCTTGCAGCCCTTCCAAAACTCCCAAATTTAAATCTCCAGCACTGATCTCTTTTCTGAACTCCAGATTCATTTATCCAACAGCTGACTTGGCATCTCTGCCTGGACGTTTCACAAGCTTCCCGAACTTAGTGCCTCAAATCCAGCGAGTAAGCCTCCCTTCCCCCACCAATCCACGAACTGGTCACCTTTGCCTCAGGTGTGGCACCTCCATAGGTCCTCTTGACCCAACGCAGAAATCGAGGAGGCATCCTGGACACCTCTCTCTCCCACACTCATGCCTAAACCATCAGCAGGTCCCATCGGATAGTAACTTCTGGATATTTAACACACTGACCTGTCCATCAAGGAACCTGGCTTCTGGCCCCTAAGCTCCCACAGGCTCCCTGCTGAGCTTTGACCGCATGCCATCTCCCCTCTGGGTTCTCTTTAAAATGGACAAGTCAGGCCCTAGAGATCCTTCCATATCTGTCCAAAGCTGGGCTTTCTCCTATAGCCCCTTGGAGGGAGGCTTAAGGAAGAGATTCACGTCCTCTTGTCAGGCAACTTCTGAGCACTTATTAAGCCGAATGCCCAAAATATGCAAAACACCTCCGACCTGTCCTCCCCTCCCTGTTTTACTTCCCACCGGAGCCCAACACATTGTTCTCCCAGGACACCTCTGGAATACAAGTCATAAAGAATGCACAGCCAGTGCACTGTCGACCTGACATCCATTAATGAATCCAGCCACACAAAGGGTTATTGAGAGTCTAACTTCTGATTACTATTTGCTGTTGTTGTTAGCGGTATTTGCAGGTTGTTCGCATGCCCTCTGCCTTGGGATGGAGAATTTTCCTCACTGCTTGAGCAAACTGGGCTTTCATACATGGCCAACACGACTAATTCTTGGAAACACCCAAGCAGTTGCAAAGTTCTGCATCCCACCAAGTTTAGGATGACAGTATAGGGGAGAAGAACCAAGAGAAGGACAGCAGAGAGATGCCAGTCTAAATCAGCATTTGGCCATTTATGATGGCCAACTCATGGAACCTGGAGAAGATGGGCCACGTTCTTCTCAGGTCTGAAACCCCTCCTTGGTTTCCCAGTTATCACCCCCTTGGTGTAGAAGACCCTGCAGGATCTGGCCACTGGCTATAGCCCAACCCTCAGCTTGCACCGCCCGCTCTGTCTCTCACTCTGCCTCAGCCAGCCTGGCCTTCTTGCTCCTTCTTGCTCTTTCCCACTTCCAAGGGTTTGTACAGGCTGCTCTTTCCACCTAGAATGTGCTCTCCCCTGGCCAAGACCAAGCACTGCTTCAGATTTCAGCTCAATTTTATCCTCTTATGGCTGCTTTCTTCATGGCCTCTCCTGCCCAAGGCTCAGTCAGGCATCCCTCTTAGATAGACTCGTATGCCCTCTGACTGGATTTCTGCAGCATAAATCACAGCTGTCATAAAAGGTCACACGTTAGGGATGTGGGGTGTAGTGTTTCCAAACCTGGTTGTTCCAATTAGCAGCTGTGCAACAATGGACACGTGCCCCCTCTCTGATCACCCAGTGCTGTTGTTGGGTTAAGTGAAATCTCAAATGTCGAGGTCCTGGCGTAAAAGAGGTACCTTATAAAGCAGAAATGCTATGTCCTGAGTCAGGTCAGTGGTCTTCCATCACTGGGAACTTTAGAAAGTACTGACAATCCGGCCCCAGTCCGGGCCGGTTAAACCCCTTTATCTGGGGGGGAGGGTCCTAGGCATTGACGCTTTCCCTGAATTCTTATAATGAAAAATTTTAAGCATACACAATAGTTGAAAGATTTTTACAGTGGACTCTCATTACCCACAACCTAACTTCTACATTTAACATTTTACTATTTTTGTTTTCTTATATATTTATTCATCCATCCACCCGTCCATCCCTCCCTACATCTACCCAACAATCATACTAGTTTTTTATGCAGTTCACAGTAAATTGAAGACATCAGTATATTTCCCCCTAAATACTCCAGCATGCCGAACATGTTATGAACTTAAGTTCAATATCTGTTTATGTTCTTATCTTTTGAGATAAGATCTGTTTAGAATGAAACACACAAATCTAAAGTATACCATTTTATGGGCTTAACACTGCCTATTCCAATGCATATTCCCAATTTCTATCAATGTATGGAACATCACCATCTGTCCAGAAAGATCCTTCATACCACTCCTCTGTCAAGCTACACTTCTCCCCAGAATCAACCAACGTTCTGATTTCTCTTTTATATTGGGGCATTGCAATTTTAAATACTCTAGAGGAGATTCTTTGTGAAGTCAAGATTCAGAGCCAAAGGCTCAGGTACATATATTCATCCTGGTGATCTCAGGAATGAGGAGGAAACTCAAGGAAGAGCAGAAAGATCTTTTGACCCTTGGTCAATGGGCGTCAAGGAATAGCCAGGTGGAGGAGCAAACACAAAGGACAGCGTAAGCTATGATTCCATTTACTCGATATTCAGGAGCATACCAAACTAGTCTATGGTGAAAGAAATCAGAAACGTGGTTTCCTCAAGGGGGTGGGAAGACTGACTAGGAGCATGAGGGAAGTTTGGGGGCAGGGCGTGATGGACGGGTTCTTCATCTTGATTGGGGAGCTGGTTCCCTGAGTAAATGCATCTGTCAGAACCCACTGAATTATTCACTTAAGCAATGTGCAACTCACTGTATGTAAATTACACTGATTAAAACAAATTCAAGGCTAAGGATTTGGCAGCTGGGGGGCTGCAGAAGCCAATCGCATGCATGCCGAGTGGTATTATCCCCAGAGAATTCAGCACTTGGTGCCTTACATAAAACTAATTTTGGCAGTCATCTTTTCCAAATTTTCTTAACCACGAAACTTTTTTTTTTCAAAATGAAAATATTATTCAGCATTCCAAAATAACAGACCCAAAGGAAGCTTTTCTGTTTGAGGTAGCCATAAGCGATTGAAGGTCTTTTGAAGGGCTCACCCTCAGGACCTCCCCTTCTACCCTGACACACATCAAAAGACCCTTAGGACTCATGGTCCCAGGGTGAGAACCACCCGTCCAAGGGCACTAGCAGGGCTCCCGAGGACAGGTGCACTCTGTACACTGCACAAGTCCCGACAATGACGTGAATGCCATCCCCGGACGTGTGGAATGCAGCATCCCTGGGTGCCCCTTAGGTAACTGAAGCAAGTCAAATAGGCCCAGAAGAGATGACAAATGGTAACTGGCACTCAGAGTACTGAGCTCAGGAGGGCGTGGCAAAGCTCCTGGCAAACTGGGGAACACAGCCCCCTTAAAAGGGGACAGCTGCTACTCACCTCCAACTGATTGTTGCTATGTGGGAAAACGTGCTCAGCACTGCCAGATCTGAATTTTTTCAAGAGAGCCAAAAATCTGGATTTGATATGCAGCTTCCCAGTTTTTCAATGCTGGGAATTAAATTGATTTAAAAACCACAGCGTGGCCCAACTCAAATATATATCTGCCAGACAAATCCAGCCTTCTAGGTCACCAGTTTGCAACTCATGCTTTCAGACTTTAATCAAAAATTCTCTGTGTTCTTGGCAACAAATAAGAAGAGGCAGGTATACATCATCCCTTGTGTCCTGAGTACATTTAGGAATTGTAGCCATCTGCCTTTTGAGAGCCAGGAGATTTCACTTACACGTTTCTGCAATTTCCGGGGAATTATGCAATTGGCATTAACCAGGGACATGAACACCAAACTCAAATCAAGAAGCACCATGAGTGCTGTGGGTACTGCTTCCGGCTTGTCTGTCCGCCCCTTGGCAGGTGATGTCCCTGCCCGACAGCCACCAGCAAGGCAGGAATTACAAGACTACAGGACACAGATCCCAACCTCAAGCAGCTCAGCAAAGGCAACATTAAAATGAATAAACATGATACACCTGCCTAATTAACATGCTTATTAGATCATCTAATGGTAGACTTTTCGCTATAAATAAACAAACAGAAATGAATGCAAATATCTTCTCTTCAAGCCCTTCTTCTTTATGATTACTCTTGAGAGATCCTCGTTTAGGAGCTCTGATGTTGGGAAGGTAGAAGGCAAGTGAAGGAGCAGTAAAGAGCAGGATTCCATTCAGGAACCAAGCACATTGTTTCTGCTGGGCTGAACGCCAGATGAACGTTTGAAAGACACTCCTGTTTAGATTGAGATGTCCCTCCCCAGGCCAGTGTTTCTCAAAGTATGGACCACAGAACCCCTACCACAGAATCACCTGGGGAGATTTCTTTAAAATTCACTGACCTGGATCATATCCAATGCTTAATGAGTTGGAATTTCCTGTGTGTGGCCAAGATACCTGCTTTCTTAGCAAGCATCCTCAAGAGATGTGCGCGCCCACCAAGGTTCGAGAAACACTAGCCCAAATGATCTTATCCACTCTTATGACTTTGAGATGCTTGTAGGAAAAGTTTAAAAAAAAAAAAGTCTATGTCTAACCCAGAACTCTCTCGTGAGCCCAAGACATGTATGTCCATTTGCAAACTTCATACCTCTACTTGGCACCTTATAGTTATCTCAAGTTGACAGTGACAAAACTGAGCCCTTGATCCTCATAATAGATGAAGATCCACCATCCGTTCAGCTGCCTGTACCAAAAACGTGGGCATCATCCTTGACACCTTTGTCCTCCTCACCCGTGACATCACATCCTTGACAGTGGTCTAATGATCATACCCCCTCTGTAAGGGTCAGTAACAAACAACTCCAAAATCTTTGCGGTTGACCATAGTGAGTCAAATGGAACTCTGCCTTACTCTGCTGGCCTTATTCTCAAGATGCAGATCAAGGGCAAGTTTGTACCATGTGTCCCCTCATTCCAGAAGCAGGGTGATTGGTTCCACCACCACCACCAATGAGGCTTGACAATTTCATGGCAAGTCAAGAGAACATAAGAGCCTGGTAGACACACACAAGTCCTCGGAGAGCCTCGTCCCAGACCATGCTGTCCGTTCTGCCCATATTCCATTCGCCGAAGCACGTCACCCAGCCAAGCCCACCATTGGTGGAGTAAGGAAGTACCTTCTTCCAGTGGCAGGGAGGAAGTGAAAACTGCCCAACGGTGATACAGTTTTCCATGACCTCCAAAAATCTACTCTGAATCCATCTATCCTTTCCATGACCATTGCCCTCCACCCTGGTCCAAGTCACTATCATGTCTCAACTGGATGTCACACAGCCTTCCAACCATCTCCCTGCCTTCCGTGGCTCTCCAATTTGTTTTCCATAAGAAACCAACTATTTACAGGGTTGATCAGCTCATGTTGAATGCTCTAAAGGCTTTGCATTGCATTCAGGAAAAGTCTAAATTCCCTATCCTGACCTCTAGGGCCCCGTCCCCATCTCTCTAGCCCAGGGATATTTTTAGGCTGGGGTACATGGCTTCATTTCTGCTCCTTTCCACCCTGTGCTCATGCTGCAGCCACACTGGCCTTCCTTCAGGCAACCCCTACCTTGCCCACCTCTTTTCTGTGTCCCAGTCATTCCCTCCACCCAGATGCCATTCCTTCCACCTAGAACCTCCTCCCCATCCTCCTTGCGTTCTGAGCTTCCTCCTATTCACCTTGCAGATCTCAGCGTAACATCCCTCGCTCAGCAAGGCAAGGGATTGCCTGGGCTAAATAGGCTCTTTTTACTAATTTCTTGGATAATCCCACATTTGTTATAAGTTGGAATTATAGAAAGTTGGAAAATTAAAAGTGGGGTTAATTATCAGCTTGATGTCCCACCCCTGTGCTACATGGTAAATTCCATGTCAGCAGAAGCTATCTCTAGATCACCCCCCACCAGGGCAGTAGTGTTGGACACCGTGCACATCACAGATGCTTTATAAGAAGTTGGTGAATGAATATTAAACTATTTTTATTGAGCATGTTGTTTTATGTCATCACCATGTTTGATCTCGGTATCTTAATCCAAGGAAACTGAAGCTCAGATAGGCAGTCATGTGTCTCAAGTCCTATCACTACGAAAAATCGGACCCAGGAGGAAATCCAGTTGTGTCCATTTCCAGAGCCCACACAATTAACTATTGTACTCTGTTTGTCGCTTCCTCTAGAGGAAACCCAAAGTGACTTCTCAGGACCAGAGATGCCCTGTCATGTCCCTGTTCTTTGCTAACTAACTCAGCCTCAAAGACAAGGAGAAAGTCAACTCCTTCCTCCTGCAAAAAAAAAAAAAAATGTCTGTGGGTAGGCACAGGGGGTTGCTCACGGAGGGATGGAGGCTAGCCCATTCTCCCCTCCACCCGATCCCCACCATAAAACACGTAATGTCTTGTAGCAATGTAAATACACACAGAAAATGAATTCTTCAAAAATCTAATGCAAGGAAAATATCACTGGCTGTGTGTGCATCAGGGCCACATGGATTACATAGATGAGACCACCCAAGAAGTGTGATGTGATCTTTCTGTGCTTCAGTTTTCCCGGTTGTGAAATGGGAGGATAATACTACCAGCTGCAATCACAGAAGGGTGTGCGGAAAAGCAGAGATATAGCGGGTCAAAGGCGCAGCCTTGACTCGTACATGGTAGGCATTCAGTAAATGTTTACTACCCCTGGAAAGCATGCCCTTTGCAAAATGCAAGACATCAAGACACCACCTGTCATGTCCCAGAGTGAAAATGACACAGTAACATCTGTTGATACTACAGTTACAATACGGAAGAAGCAAATATCACAGTTAACATTGTTAGCAACAACCTTTTTATTATGCCTGAAATCACACTGGTCTCCGAGACAGAATATGAGACCCGAGATTCCAGGTCCTACCATGAGAACCTGGGCAACTGTTTTCCTTCTGTGACACTCGGTTTTCTTGCCTGAAGTCAAGGATGTTGGTAGTACTATTTCCCCAACTTTCTATTCTTCTACCACCTTCGCAGTATTTACTGTAAAGCATTTACACACTGTCCATATTACCCACTTAATTTTTTTAAAGATTTATTTATTTATTTTAAGGGGGAAGGAGGGGCAGAGGGGCAGAATCCTCAAGCAGAGCCCAACGCGGGGCTCGATCTCACCACTCATGAGATCATGACGTGAGCCAAAACCGAGAGTCAGACACTCAACCAACTGAGCCACCCAGGTATCCCTAGCTACTTAATAAATAAAATTTTGGGGGGCGCCTGGGTGGCTCAGTTGGTTGAGCAACTGCCTTCGGTTCAGGTCATGATCCCAGAGACCCAGGATCAGGTCCCACATCGGGCTCCCCTGCTTGGTGGGAGGCCTGCTTCTCCCTCTCTCACTCCCCCTGCTTGTGTTCCTTCTCTGGCTGTGTTTCTATCTGTCAAATAAATAAAATCTTTTTAAAAATTAAAAAAATAAAATAATGCTCACGGAGGGATGGAGGCTAGCCCATTCTCCCCTCCACCCGATCCCCACCATAAAACACGTAATGTCTTGTAGCAATGTAAATACACACAGAAAATGAATTTCTTCAACTTTTATTAAAATAAAATAAAAATAAATTTTTTTATTTATCCAACAACTACTTGTTGAGTGCCTAATATGTGTCAGACACTTCTCTAGGTGCTGAGGCACTGTTCTGGAGGACTTTTATTTTCTACTTAATTATACTACTTTCCCCCTATCCTAGCAATGATATCCATGTACTCATGGGATCAGCGAGCTAATGAGAGATATTATTTCTAGAGTACATTCAAATAAATGTGTAACTCTTAAAAGGGTCCATCAATGTCCACTTATATAATCTCAGGGGCCCCCAGGGATACAAGGTGGGTGCTGTTCTGAACACTTTTTTTTTTTTAAGATTTTATTTATTTGACAGAGAGAAACACAGCCAGAGAGGGAACACAAGCAGCGGGAGTGAGAGAGGGAGAAGCAGGCTTCCCGCCGAGCAGAGAGCCTGATGTGGGGCTCGATCCCGGAACTCCGAAGGCAGTCGCTTAACCAACTGAGCCACCCTGGTGCCCCAGTGATAGACATTCTTTTTTTTTTTTAATATTTTATTTATTTGACAGAGAGAAACACAGCCAGAGAGGGAACACAAGCAGCGGGAGTGAGAGAGGGAGAAGCAGGCTTCCTGCCGAGCAGGGAGCCCGATGTGGGGCTCGATCCCGGGACTCCTGGATCATGACCTGAGCCAAAGGCAGAGGCTTAACCGACTGAGCCACCCAGGCGCCCCTGTTCTGAACACCTCTGAGAAGACGGACAGAGCTTACCTTTCTCTCCTCCAGCCAACGCTGATAGAGCGAGGAACAGACTGACGTTAATTGAGTAATTATTTCACAATTACAAGAACTTTTCTTCTGAGCCCAAGACTAGGGCTCTGTCAGTCTGAGAACACGTTTCTGTTTTTAATTCACACTTGAAATTTCAGACACTTTCATCTCTTCTCTTCAGTTCGACGGGACGTTAGTTTACACCCAGGCAAAGACGTTTTCATCTTCAAAGAATATTGTCAACTTTCAATTGACTTCTCCCTATCCGACAGGGGAAAGTCTCCACAAAATCCATAATCATCCTACTAGATGGCTCTAACCAAACAATATTTAATAAGTTATGCTTAATGAGTCAAAAATGTGTTCTGAGTTGCCTTTGAAATCCAAAAAAGGTTTGAAAAGGGAGCACTTCCCCACCAATCAACTGAAAACCCCTAAAACTTCAGTAGGAAAAAAAAAAATGGGCAAAGGATATGAGCTAATAATTCACAGAAGAAATACAAACAACTAAGAAGCATTATGAAAAGGTACTCAACTCCTTAATAATGAAAGAAAATGCAAATTAAAACAACAGGGGAGCGTTTTTGTTTGTTTCAAATTAACAAAGGGTTGTAACATCCTAATTTTCCACGCTAGCTGGAGCATGGTAGAATAGGTATGAATGTTGGAAGAAATAATATTCTGCACTTCTGGATAGCAATTTGATATCATGTTTCAAGGGCCTTCAAAGAGGTGGTAATCTCTGACTCAGCAATTCCCTTTCTGCAAATCAGCTGTAGAAGGTCTGTCTGTCAAAGGTGCTTGGTTTAACAGACAGGATGTCCATCATGAGGATCGTCTAAGATCAAGGTGAGTCATGCACAGCACTATTGACATTTGGGGTCCAATAATTGCTGCTGGACTGTCCTGTGCCTCTGCCAACTAGAGGTCAAGGACATGCTCACCCACCTACCCCCCCCCCAGTTATAACAATCAAAACTGTCTCAAGACGCTGCTAAAAAAGTTCCCTGAGCTGCAAAATCCCCATTGAGAACCAATGATTTAAGAATAACCACTTTTATGGACATCTGGGTGGCTCAGTCAATTAAGCATCTGACTCTTGATCTCAGCTCTGGTCTTGATCTCAGGGTTGTGAGTTCAGGCCCCACATCGGGCTCCACACTGGGCAGGCAGCCTACTTATAGAAAAAAAAAAAAAAAAAAACACTTTTAAACCATCTGCTTGTCCAAGTATAACAAAAGGGTCAGATACTTTATGCACTCTTCATATGATGGAATATGATGTAGACATTTAAAATGTTTTTAACAAGTATTGAATGACATGGAAACCTAATCATAATAAAAATGGCAGGTGGGGAGAATAAGTGGGAAAAAAAAAGAAAATGAATTAGCCACATATTCTTAGAAAAACAAAGACTAAGTAGAGCCAATGCAAATGCCCACCACGGTGATCTCCAAGTAGTAGGATGAAAAAGCAGTTTTCATGTCTTTTTTTCAAAGCATCTCTAGGTTCTATGAGCTCCAAGAATGGCTTTCTAGTGGGAAAAGGCTGGCTTTAAAATCCCAGCACTGCCCCTTTCTAGGTCTTCCATTTACTCACTTCTTGAGCTCCAAGTGGCTGTGACTTCATCTACAAGGGATAACCGTGTGCCTACTACCAAAAGCGAATGAGATCATGCATGTAAACACCCAGCAAGGTACCTGGGAGGTCCTAAGTATCCAGCTAAAGGTTCGTTCTCATGAAAAGGAACTACACTTTAGTGAAAATCTTTTTCTTCAAAAGAAAAATGAATACACATCCTCAAGCCAAGGGGAGCTCATCGGATTTCTTCCGGATGAGATGCTGTCTGACCATGAGTGGTCATTGGTTGTCGGTGGTATCTGGCACAAAGCAGAATTCTTGGTGGAAGAATGAAGACATGGATGAAAGACCCACCCAGCCTGGGGGAAGACGTTATTTCAAGTGGACGGGATGGTGAGTGGTCTTTAAGACAAGAGTATGGAGATGTCAACAGTCACCAAGAGTTGACCTGACAGTTTAAACTGCCAAGCAAAGGCCTTCCAAAGAGGCATGGGAGTCAGGTCTATGGACATTACTGTATGCAGGGTGGTTTTTTGAGATGAGAGCCTGAACCCCATCAAATGCTCTGAGCCTCATCAACACACTGCTTCTGCCCACAATTCTCCCTTCCCTTCATCACTCATTGACATGTGTTGGGTCCTGGGGACCTACTAGGGATACTGAGATGGCCAACACACAGCTCCTTGGCCTCAGGTTGCTCAAAGTCCTTTGGAGAACAAGATATGGAAGACACAGATATTACCCACTCAAGCACAATATCGTCTATTGAGCAGAGGAAGCTATATTGGATCATCATTAGGGCTCGTGTCCTGGAGCCTCACTCCCTGGCTTTAACTCCAGATCTTGTCAGCCATATGAAAATATGGACAGTTGACTTCACCTCTCTAAAGGCTTCTTTATTCCCAAGAACATGGGAATAACAACAGATGTGCTTCTCCCTCATGGGATTCTTGGCAGGACAAAATAAGGTGAAACTCTTAGAACCACGCCCAACACACAATTAGTGTTTGATACACGTGAGATGCTACCACTGTGATAATCTGGGTGACTAGGTGTATGGATCCTGGGAATACAGTCTGATTCCCTCACCTGCAGAGGAGTGAGATCCTCCCAGCAGGACTCAGGCATCCCCTCCAATATCCAGTCTGGGAAGAACTCAGGGCTCATGATCTCACCATATCTGAACGCCTCCTCCCCATCACCCCACAGATCCAGAGCAAGTTTGCTCTGGCATCATGATACATGCTTTTACTGTCTCTACCACTTCCCCCAAAACATAAAATGCTCACAGTTGTAAAGAGTAACTCATATATGTACTACATGGAAAGGAAATTCTAAATCACTTCTAAAAATGATACGCCACTCTCCACATCTCCCTAACACACACATACAAAAGAATGAGGAGGGGGGAGGGGGGGAGGGAGGTAGGGAGGGAAGGAAGGAAGAAAGGAAAGGAGGAAGGGAGAGAAGGAGGGAAGAGGAGTAAGGGAAAGAAGGAGAGATGGAGGGATAGGAAGGGAGGGATGAAAGGAGAAATCTAGCCCCTTGACATGACTGGGACAGGGCAGCAAGGAAATAACTATGGGCAGGGCAGAACTGTCTGAGGATGAACAGGGGCTGCACACCTGAGCATACTCTCTGCTGGCCTCCCCAGACAGAGCAGGCAGGTGACAGGTGTCTTCCCTGTGACTATACCACCAGCAGCACACCTGCTTGCCCAAAAGCCCCCTCGGGTCACCCTGGATGAGCCTCAAGCTGAATGGACTCATGGTCTCTTGTTGACTTCCAACAGAAGTCAATTCTTCCCTTCCCTGGCATGAGTCTGGACATTTGGGCAGACAGAAGTGCTTGAGGGTTTTGTTAAACAAGAGAGGCATTGTGCTATCTGGGAGAAATGCCACCACAAAATGACAAATTTGGGCCAGGCTGCCTGCCACTCTGAATCACACACACACAAACACACACACACACACACTCTTCTGAGTAACCCCATGTGTACCTCCTCGATGTCGGGATAGACAAAATATTTAATAACCCTGACAGTGTATCTACCAAACAATCAGAATGGATACTGACCATAGCGCTGGAGAAGGTTCTACGAGTCCTTGCTGTTACCTTTTTCTTTAAAAACCTTGGGAAGGTTTAGAGGATCCAAGGGAAGGGTCAGGGTGGCAAGTGGACACTTAGAGGGCATCAAGACAAAGGCTATTTCCCAATCAAGAGGGAAGTATTTCAATATTTTAGTGCCTGCTATGGGTACACTGCTGTGTAGGGAGGGATGAAAAATTGTCCTTCGGGGGTTCCCCCAAAGTAGAGTCTGAGATGAGTTTTTGCACCATGGGTGACTTATTAAGAAACTGCTCCCAGGGAAAGACAAAAACAAACCGACATACAACAACCACAACAACAAACCAGTAAGGAAGCAACTGAAGTAGAACAAAGAAAGGAAAGGGGGAGGATGTCCGGAGTAAAAATCGGCCCCACTGATGGCCTGATCCAGGGCAAGAAGGCTGGGCTTTCAGTTCCTGCACCCAGCAGTCATTATTTACGGGCTGCCCTGGGAGGAGGATGCAAACTGTCAGGGATTTTTGGCTCTTTGCCTGCAGGCAAAGCAGGCCCAGGAGCAGCCCCGAAAGTCCTCTGAATAAGAGCCACTGGTGCTGGGTGTTGGATTCAGAAGCACAGGGAAATCAAAGGCTGGAGACCATGAAAATGCTTAGTAATAATAATAATAATAATAATAATAATAATAATAACTTTAAATAATACAAAAACATGTTTTAATAAAATCCAGTATTTTAAGTGTCAAGAGAAAAATTGTCCATGACACCAGCTGAACGTCAGCACAAGCCCTTAGATGGGGAAGGGACACATGTAAGTGATGGCTATGGTATACATATATGGTATATATGGTAGTATGGGATACATGCTCAGGCGCTTGCCATTTCCCCTCTCAGGTCATTCATTTCTCGATGAACTCCTCACCTCTCGTCTTACTTCCTCCAGTCGCAAATAGCAATAAGAGCTAAAATCACAGGGCGCCTGGGTGGCTCAGTGGGTTGGGCCTCTGCCTTCAGCTCAGGTCATGATCTCAGGGTCCTGGGATCGAGGCCCGCATCGGGCTCTCTGCTCAGTGGAGAGCCTGCTTCCTCCTCTCTCTCTGCCTGCCTCTCTGCCAAATAAATAAATAAAATCTTTAAAAAAAAAAAAAAAAAAAAAAGAGCTAAAATCACAGTACGCCCACAATGGGCCTGGGACCATGCACATGATGCGTCCAACCTCACAACACTTTGCAAGGTGGTCCTATTCTTCCCATTTTACAGATGAGCACACTGAGGCTGGGAAAGTTGAAGAGACTCGGAAAAGGTTTCAGAACCAGTAAGTGGTAACAGAGAGATACCTGCCTCTCAAGCCCACCAGACTCAGGAGCTTATGTTCTTTCTAAGCCCCATTGCCCCCCTTCAATACCACCCCCTTTTGGTGCAAACATAGTCCAGAAGCAGACCCTGAGATGAGGATTCATGTGCAGTTCAGGCAACGTGCAATACCGTATCCACAAAATGCGCCCAAGAAACACTGGGAAGGGGGTGGGGGAAGTAGGACAGGGAAGGAGAAGCGACTGAGCAAGAGGCAATTTCAGGGAATGTGCCAGCCTTAGCCTGATCCTATTCGTAGTTGTGATGTGAACTTGAGACCTCTGATTGAGTCCCAACACAAGGCAAGAGAACTGGGCTCCATATGCCTGCTCCACTAGGCACCAGGGCATGTAGACTCCCAGAGACAGAGGCTCCAGTCTCCCAAAGGAGTCCTTTGGAGAGAGCCAGAGAAGTAGACCATGAGAAGCAGAACCCACAGAAGTATGCCCAAGGAATGGCAGGAGATGTGGACAACACACTGGCCCCCATCCTTCTTTTCCAAGCTATTCTTTCCTGAACCGTAGGCTTTAAACCCCAAGTATCAATTTCTCTACTGTCCAATGGGGGAGGGGGGTCTCCATTCCTGATATTCTAAAGATCATCTCAAAGACCATTTCCCAGAGCTGATTACCTGAGCCTGCCGCTGTTCTGAGGAAAGCATCCTGCTTTGTACCTCTGGAGAGAGAGAGACATAATTGAGTAACTTGCCTCTGGATCTTCAGCTTTATTCATACATGTATCAGTAAGTAAGAGAGAATTTGACTGTTCACAGAACTTCAGCAAATTGAGCTCATATTTGGGGGCAAAATAAAAGGCCGCTAAGATTTAATATGAAATCCTCCTACAAGGAAAATGATTGAATACATTACAGGGGCTCCAATTTTCACCATGGTAGATATTGAATGTGCCTTTCATATCTTTCTGCCACTCGGTACCTCTGCTCATTTCCTTGATGCTTGAGGCTTCAATATTGAGGAAGCTTTAAGTGATAAGAATCAGTGTATTGGAGATGCAGTGACAAGGGCAAATTGGTAAGAAGGCCAGAGGCTCTGGGCTGGGAGCACTGGGGTTACATGAATGCTAGATACCATATGGGGAGTCCAGGATGGTCTTAAGCTGCAAAATCAATGTTACCTACCAAGTATTCAAATAAACAACACGAAGAGCTGAGTAGAATGGATGCCAATATGGGAGTCATGAACAGGAGCCAATGCACCAAAAGCCAGAAGCACTCATTATCTTAATCATGTACCATTTGGTTACAAGAAACAGAAGCCCACTCAGACTGGCCTGAAACGAGATTTTAATTGGAAGAACTGGGGGTAGGGAACAGAACTCAACAAGGTAAATAACCAGAAAGCCATAAATTGAAAGTGCTTTTCTCCTCTCTGATACCATATCAAAACAATGTTTATTGAGAGCCTACTATGTGTCGGGCCCTGTGCTGAATACTTTACCTGCATTATCTCACAGTTAACCCCCACAGACACACTCTGAGGGACAAACATCCCCATTTTTCAGATGGAGAACCTGAGGCTCCAAGAGGTCAGGGGCATTTCTCAAGGTTTCATAGCTTTTTATTTTAACTTAATTTTCATTTTTACTTTATTGAATTAATTTAAAAGTCAACAGCTAGTGGCCACCCTATTAGACAGCCAAATCTAATAGTTACACCGTGGGTTCTAGAGGCAGATGTAATGCCAGCTCCAACTCAAACTGGCTGTGTGACTCTGACCAGAGTTCAAGGACCTCTCTGTGACTCAGTCTTCTGTCTGCAAAATGGAAATAATGATAACGATCTCGCAGAACACCATGGGGATGAAGTGAGTTGATGCATGTGAAGCAGTTAGAACGGTGCCTGGCATGTAGTTATCAATCAACAAGCATCAGTGTGGTTCAGTAGGTGGAGAGAAGTTCTGTGAGGTGTTGAGGGGTGTGGTCTGCGTAGAGTTCCATTCCCACTTTCTGACTAGGTTGTAATCACTTCTTCGTATAAGGATGTCAGTCACACTAGATTATAGCCCACCCACATGATCCACTTCAACGCAATTAACCCTCCAAAGACCCTATTTCCAAATATAGTCACACTGTGAGTTACAGGGGATCAGGAATGAGGGGCTGGGGGGAGAGAAAATTTATGTCATAACAAAGATACAGCAGACTAGAAATCAAGATTGGCAAATTCATTCTGATGGATATACTGAGCTAGCCTCACCGCTAGACCCTTCCCCCATGGTCCACCCTGTAAGAATCAGAGAGGAAAGCAGAGGACCTGGCAGGAACTGCTGGAGTGGCTAGGGGATATTTTGGATGGGGGTGAATGGGCATGACTGGGATTTGAGGCAGAAGCTGCCCAGCATGACTGTAAGAGGGTAAACCAGAAGGGGGGAGCTACAGGAAGTTGGCCCTTGGTGCTCCCCAACCATTTCCCTGGAGCAAACAACCCCTGCCCTATTGCCCAACTCAGACCTCAGGTCCTGATGCTATCAAGGGTAAAATCAGGGCAAGAAGACTGTGTGCCTATGATGTGCTGAGAAAGCAGGTGGAGACTAAGTGACTTAAGAGAAGTTGACCTCACAGAGAGGTGGGGACCTCTCCCTCTTCACGCCCTCAAAAGTGTCTCCTCCTATGTTGCTGCCCTTGAAGTGAGCAGTGAGCGGCTGTGGATTTCTGGCATCTGGGGTTTCTCCATCCTAGGCCATCCACAGCCCTCCCCTTTGAGCTCACTGGAGCTGACACTGGGGTCTGACCTTTGCCCATCCATACTGCTCACCACAGTAACCCAATACCTACCAGGTAAAGCGAGCTTGCAACCCCAAATAACAGGACATTTGAAGAGTACAACCATTTCAAAAGAAAAGCAACACTCTGGTCCTCACCTCAGGTCCAAACAGAAGCAAAAATATTAGAGCAGTCAGAACTTAAATTAGTCTTTCACAAAAGTATTAAAGAGATCAAAGAAAACATTAGCAATATAAAATGGTAACAAGAAAATATGTGAAAGAACCATGTTGAATGTCAGACATGAAAAATGTCACAGCTGAGATCAAGAACACAGTGGATGGATAAATGGACATGAACACACAGCTGAAGAATGAATTAATCCACCAGAAGACAAGATCAAGGAAATGTTCTAGAAAGAAGAAGACAACACTTTTAAAGTCAAGTGATACGGAGGATAGAGAATTGCTGACGTCACAGTAGAATTCCCAGACAGAGAGGGGGATAAAAGTAGGGAAGAGTAAGTATCTGAAGTATTGCTTACAACAATCTCAGTTTTTCTTAACAAAGGTCCAAAGAGGAGAAACAAGGAAAAATATGTCTGTAGACACATTCTAGTATAAATTAAGGTGATCAAAATCAAAGAGGGAATTCTAAAAGCTTCCAAGGAGAAAGAGATCACATTTCTATAAAGAAACAACAGACTGACACTAGGATTTTTTCATCAGTGATGTTGTACACAAAAATACACAAGCAGTATTTTCAAGGAATTAAATGGGAAAAAAAACCAAGAGAAATTAAAATGTTATAGCCAATTAGGCTGTCATCCGAATATGAAGGAATGATAAAAATATTGTCAGGCACAGAAGACCTCAACAATCTGTCACATAAAGCCCCACGTTGAAAACAACTGGGGATGAATTACCTAAATAAGAGGGAAGACATATCCAGGAAATGGTACCAGAAACACAGAGGTAGCTGATCAAATGGCTTGATGTGGTCTTTAAAGAATAGCTAAAACCAGACAAAAATAGAAATTATATCCATAAAAACAAAGAATGAAAAGCCTCTAGATCCTACTCAAAGTGTGGTCCCTGGACTGGGGCTGGGGGGAGTTGCGGGGGTGGGGTCCGGGGGGTTGCCAGTAGCAGCATCCCCTGGGCTTGTCAAAAAATGCAGGGATTGAGGTCCTACCCACAACCCTACTGAAATGGAACCTACATTTGAATAAGATCCCCAGGTGGATTTGAATACATATTAAAATGTGAGAGGCATCAGTCCACATCACATCAGCAGTACCTGTAGGGGTAAAAAGGGAAGGACCAAGGGATGGGAACACGTGTGAAGTTCTCATCTTACAAGAAGGGGAGAGAGAGAGCGCCATTTTTTAAAAGAAAGCAAGGACTAAAACCTTTAAAGTGACAAAGACTGAAATAAATTAAAACAAATAAGCAGCAGTCAAAGCCAATGAGGTCCAGGAACATGCAACATTACAGATGAAGAATTCATGAAATCCGTGATGAAAGGGAAGACCCAGAAGATTGTAAACAACATGATACACATTTTACAAAATGAACAGCGGCCAAAATACAAATATAAATATTTGGGAATACAAACAGAATTAGCAGATGTATCAGAAGGAAACCAAACAAGTAATGGACGAGGGCAAAGAACAAAAGTAGACTTGGAGGGAGCAAGACAGGGGAGTGGGCTGGTAGGGAGTCGTATGGTTAGACGCACGGTATTGTCAGTTTTCTACTTTCATCTGGGGCCTCAGTTCACAGGTGCTCATTACATTATCGAAAATAATCAACTGTAACTATCAGACATAATTAGCTACACCAAAGCAAGTCCTGCTTGGAACAAAGAGAGTGTGCTCAACCAAGGAGTATGATTGGTCCGATGCTGTGTGCCTGACAAGTAGCTGATGTCTTGCATAGGCAGAACCTCAAAGGATGCTTAATGGTTAAAGGCAAGGACAGATGGAGAGAGGAGACAAAGCAAGGGGGGGATGGTGGTGCACCTGAATACATACTGAATATGTAATGCAATGCAGAATCCACAGGACTCTGGGGACCGATGACATAGGGAGACCCCAAGAGGGGAATCAAGGTTGGAATCAAGGTTGGCAACCAGGTCCTGGATGCCCCAAAACAGATCAGAAACCATACCCTTGTTTGAAGACACTTTGTCTGGCTCTTTCATTCTCTCTGTGTTTCATTATGGAAACTTTCCAAGACACAGAAAACTGGAAAGGATCATATGGTGAAGACCTACATACTCACCACGTAGATTCTACAATTAATGCTTGGGTATATTTTCTTTCACACAATCTATCATTCTATCCATTCTTCAGCCAATCCTCAACGCATCTCCCTTTACCATCATTTATTTTTCTAAGGGGAAGCTTCTCCTACGGGTTCTCTCACATTGCAACGGGAAAAAAACAAAGGTGAAAGAAAACATCTCACCTCCTTATGCATAGAAACCAAATGGTGTGTACAACGATCTCAAACTGTGCCCCCACCACTCCAGGGAGCTGCACTCCTTTGGGGCTATTTATAACGTCATTCCCATTAGATATTAAACAGATTACCCTGGAAACAAATACTATTGTTCTTAATTGTTCTCCATGGGAGTTTTATGGAGGTGGCAATTTGCATCCTTGGCATTTGGTCTGGGGTTTGAAAACACACTCACTGCCTAACATTTCAAATTATTTACCATCTACATGGAGCATAATTAAATTCTGAGTGCTTCAAATCATACTCAGACATCAGTTACAATCACAATTGACTCCTTGGGTTACACAGTGCTCCTCCTTCTTCATATAAATCAGCAGTCATAATTTGATAAAACAAGGCTGCATTTATGAAAATTCTTCCCCAAGGGAGAACAGAAGTCAGGCTTGTTTCTTCCAGAATAAACAGCGAGCAGTCCGATTATCCTATACCAAGTCAGTGGCGCCATTTTGGTCAATGAAAGAACGATCTAGATGTGGAACAAAATCAGGCTTCCGTTTTATTAGCTGGAGAACAGCATTCCATCCCATGTATCATCGACCCATATCCATGCTCATTCTCTCCTCTTTCTCTCTCCCTGTTTTTCTCTCTTTCCCCCTCTGTCTCTGTACCAGCTAGTCTCGCTGCAAGCTGCCTTCCCACCCCCCCTTTATTCACATAAGGTGAATAAAGGTGAATAAACTCCTCATTATTTACAACTATGCTCAGGTAGTGCAGGAAGCCTTACCTGAATCCCCCAGACTGCACTGTGTTCCCCAAAGTACTCCATGCTTCCCTCCCTTACTGTGAGTTCCCAAGGGGACAGGCTGTTTCTTTCACATACATGCCTGCTATAGGAGAACTCACCAAGGTCTTCCCCTTCTCATTCATTCATCAGATACTTGTTGAGCAAGTACTAGAAACTCCTCTAGGCACTTGGAGTACAGTAGTCAATGAGACAAGAAACGTCCTCTACCTTCATAGGACTCACAACCCAGTGGGAACGTAACACACACACACAAACACACACACACACACACTCAGGACAGGAGTCGGTGTGTTCCTATATGGACTCCATCTCCTTTTCAACTGGAAAGAGACTGAGATTTTTTTTAAGATTTACTCTTTGCGGGGGGAGGAGAACAGAAGAAGAGAAAGAATCCTCAAGCAGACAGCCCACTGAGCACGGAGCCCAACTCAGGGCTCAATCTCAGAACCCCAAGATCATGACCTGAGCCAAAACCAAGAGTCAGACACTTAACCAACTGAGTCACCAGGGCACCCCGACACTGAGCTTGGATGCAAGAGGAAACTGGGTTCGAGTTATGAATCCAAAACTCAACACACGAGTAGATTCAGGCTAACTTAGATTAACCTCTCAGCACCTCAGTTTGTTCCTACACTAAATGGGCATAATAAAAATCTAGCTTACAGGGTAGGTTGTCAAGACGTGATTTTTAATGCATGCAAAACATGCAGCCAGTGCCTAGTAGGTACTATGTGCCCAAAGGTCTGCAGCTGTGATCCCCCGCACAAGAAGCATTAACATCTTTGCTACACATAAAGGACACTAGACGATTCCAAACCCATCTGATAACTCCATCAGTAGTCATTCCCTTCTGCACCCTGATATCTCCCTCCAGGGTAGAACTGCACCTACAACCCCCTTGAAGTCTGGCAGAGCCATGGGGCTTGCTTGGGCCACATGACACGAGTGGAAGGCTGTGAGGGCCCCCACGTGACTGGCTGCACCCTCTCCTCCCACCCCCGATGTAGAGACTGGCAACATCCCAGAGAATGGAGGCCCCGGAAAGCAGGGTTCCTGAAAGGGGCACAACTTGGAGCAGAGCCCACCTGCCACAGACTTGAAGCAGGAGACTTTTTGCGTTAAGCCAATTAAATGTTGGGATTGCTTATTACTACGGCATAACCCAAGCCATCATGACTAATATGAAATTATCCTGCCAAGCCCCCAATCCCCAAGAAGATATCCAACACAGTCTCCACTCACACGGTTCCTTCTTTACCTGTATCAGTCACGCTCATAAGGTTCTCCTCCTCCAGAGAAAATCAGCAACCCTACACATTTGTTGGAGTCAACCTTTTTCTTGAAGTCCTCACTGACTTACCTTCAGCTGTCCTCCTCTGTGGCCCCTGATATGTCTCCCCATTTCTGCCAGGCTATTTCATTTTCTCTGCTGAGGGTGACATTCCAGACAAGGTCAGGTGCCCAGAACCAGGGTGGTCCAACTCAACCCCAGGGTTTCACTGTCCCCCACTGTAACATCTGCCTACAGACCACTTTTCACTTAGCCCCTGGGAGTCACCTTGCCATGGAAAGCCATGGCCACACTTGGGCACATTTAGAATGATTCAAAGATCCTGGAAGCAGGAGAAAATATCTTTGGTCCACACGTACAGGATAACTGAATTTGGGAGGAAGTAAAGCAACTTTTCAAACCTCTGTGATTCAGTGGAGACCATAGCAGAATGCGAATGATCAGCAGGGAAGGTGGAATCTCACAGATTTCAAGCCAAGAGATGATACACACACGGCAGTGACCACAAAAGGACAGGAGAAACTCCAGAGGGCTGCCCTCTTCAAACATTAGTGAGTTTCTTTTCCTAGAGCAGTCAGCGGGAAGGGCAACTCATGATTGGTTCAAATATGTTGCCAAGTGAGACTAATTGAGAATCATATTAAAACTTTGATTAGTCAGGATGCTCTGGGTCATGAGATTTTCCGATGAATTAACATTTAACAAAATTTCTATTGGTTTAATGTTCACTGCTGAAAATGTTGCTCAAACAAATAAATCTATTATCCTTCTTAATAAGCCAGGCCACTGAGGATGACTTCAAGTCCCGTGAAGATGATGAAAGATCTCATCAAATATCTGGGGTGTCACCCATCTTTACCACACCCCTCACCCACAAATTTTATCTAAAATCGAAACAAGTCCTGTTTAAGCCAGGCCTCTTCGTAGTGTCATGCCTATGTGCCTCCGTTATCACTGCCTGAATGCCTCCCCTCATCACTGTAACCTAAATATTTCTAATCATCCTTAAACACCCAACTTCCATAAATCCCAACTACTCTGGCAGAGCTGATAGCTCTAATCTCTGACCCCATCCCCCCTCATACACACACAGCACTTAGTTTATGTGATCAGAACAGCTTTGTCCCCAGTAGACATGCTAATTCATTTGTGAGCTTAAATGTCAACAACCCACTCCTCAAGTGCCTAGTAGGAATTGGGATTGTATCTTACACAATTTTGTGTTCACGGCACCTAAAAACAGTGCTTGGCTACAACAGGCACTCAACAAATACCTATTGGATGGATGGATGGATGGATGGATGGATGGATGGATGGATGAACGGACATTGGGAGTATGATGCATGTAGGTTAACAATGTGCAAGAGTCTGAATCTTAGCTGATCATGTACAAACTCCAAAATATTCTATAGAGAAATGGATAGAAATGAGATAATTCAGATGTAGATAGAAAAAATTCCAGGTTCAGAATATGTTTCACACTGAGTAACCTAAAAAAAAACAAACAGGCAATTGAAGACTGATTAATAGGCACATTTCCCTTAGAATTAAGGCTGGCACAGTCTATGTGTAGATGGCAGTTCAATTACATGCTTAATTTTCAAAAATATAATCTGTGTTTTAAGGAGATGTTGGTCATTTTCGCCAACCTGGCGCTCTTCCTCCCTTCTGTCAGCAAGAGTGTGTCAATTTTCCTTCCAGGAGCTACCTCTCTCCCATTGAATTCAATTTTTGAGAAATTATCAGTAAAGGCGGCCTGCCCTCTCCTGGCCAAGGAGTGGTCCAGACTTGTCCAAACAATACACTTTCTCCCCATAATCTGAATCATGAGCATGCGAATATAAGGTGTCAACATGGAGAGGTCTTCCCTGCCGTTCTCTAGATACCCTGAACTCCCTGGTCCTATCCTTCTGAGGCCTCAGACTTCAGCTTTCCAGGATGGCCAGAATTGGTTTCTGTTGCTTGCCAGCCAAGAATCCTGATGGTGCCAATGCTGGAGACCCTCCCTCCCTAAGCCCCACTCTCAATAATGCCAGTTGTGCATGAGCAGAAAAGCAGACACACTTTTATGCCCCAGTCTGCAGGATCCAGAAAGGGCCTTGGAGAATACTTCATTAATCCCTTCCGAATCACCTGGACACAAGAGCCTTCCCCAAGGCCACACAGTCAATCCATGGCAGAACCAAGGCTAGACAAGGCCTCTTGAGTGCCATTCCTCTCTTCTTTGCACTGTACCCAAATCAGTGATGTCCTCCCTCCCTCGAGGAGTCTTCATACAAATATTGATATCTTGACGTTTCTTAGGGATCTATCATTAATGGGGGAACGGTTGTCAAAATTCAATGTGCTATATATATATATGTCAGTGGCATAGCTCATACATACTCAAAAATAAACTACTATTAGCATCTGCAGGAGGAGAGGGGAACCCTAAATATGAAACTGGCATTCTCTTGCCCAGTTTCCTGACAGCTCTCTGCTCTGAAATCAAGATGTTCCATTTGTCCAGCGATTATTCAGATGGCATTAACTAACTGGGTCTATAAACCAATCTTTATAGAAGTCAAAAATCTCTTCCTAAGTACACTGGCATGGAGCTGCCCATCAAAACACAAAACCTACTCCCCGTGACTAGCTATTTTCCTGAAGAATCTGCTTACGGATGATCCCGTATCATTGCAGAAGAGTTGATGGCATCTAAAAGGAAAAACAGAGGGGAACGGGGAAAACTTTCATTCCATTGGACTCAGAGGCTAAGAAAAGTGAATAGGATGTGCCAGCTGCCTGAATGGATTCTTGCTTCCACTCTTGCCCAAAAAATCCATTATCAAGAAAAATATTACCCAAGCATACCATTCCCTTGGTCCAAACCACTCACTGGTATATGGGTTACCTATAATTGTAGGGTCCAAAATGGTAGCTGACAGTTACATGTAGCTACTCCAATTTAACCATGAACTATTTCAAATTCAAGTTAGATAATTTTAGATAAATTAAGAATTGAGTTTCTTGGTTGCATGGGCCATATGTTAATTGCCCAATAGTCACCTATATTTCATGGCTACCATACTGAACAGAGCAGATCATCATCACTTATTGGACAGTGCTGCCTTAGGAGGGGTCTCAACTCCTTAGCAGGGTCTGAAAGACTCTACGTGACTGCACTCCTTCCAATAGCTCTTCCATCATTGAGCGCCAACTCTTGTCCTTGCTCACTTGGTCCAACCACACTGAGCTCTCATTTGGTTTTAGACCTTGCCAAACTTTTTCCCACCTCAGGACCTATGTACCTGTGGTTCTCTCTGGCTGGAACACTCTTCCACTTGGCCCTACAATGTCTTCTTATCGTTTAGGTCCCAATCCAGCTATTTCCTTTCCAGGGAGCCTTCCCTGATCACCCTAACTAATGTATCCCACTACCATTTTAATATTAGTGCTTACAACTACTGGAAATCTTGATTTACGTGTTTATTCATTCTGTCCTCATGCCTCCCATCTCCCATACACATACACTAGAACATCTACTCCAGGTCAGCAGGGATTTTATTTATTAATTTATATATAACTGCATCTCCAACGCCTAGCAAGTGCCTGGCATACAGTACGGGCTCAAGAGAAACTTCTGCGGAATGAACGGACTACATATAATGCAAAGACAGGCCAGAATCCATGGGGCAATCCTCTAAAGAAAAAGCTAATATGAATAACCCCACGGGTACCACTAAAATTGAGCTGAACACTGAGCTGAAAACGAGCTGGGAAAGTCTGCCAAAGACCGGCTTTCTCCATTTTTACAGGATTTTTCCTTACTCTGGCTGCTTTGATTAATTGCCTCACAGATCCACCCCAAGAACAACGATGATGGCATTAATAATAATGGTGATCATAGAAATAATCGGGTACAGCAAACGGCTCTTAGTGCTCATCCTCCTAAAGAGAGATGATCCTCACAACAGCACAGGGTGAGTAAGGAGATTCATGAATTTTTTAAACGACAGCATCCCCACAGCACAGGGAGGATGCTTGCCTCCCCAATTATGCACCAAATTAGGCCACAGATCCCCCACCCCTCCCCAAGCTTCAGAGGCTGACTCATGCTTCATGGGAAGACCTTTTTCCCATTCAAGACTGGGCAGCCAGCCAAGAGACAAGCGGGCTTCTGCCTCCCTCTCCAATGCGGCCAGACACAGCCTGCCTCTCCCCCACCGCCTCCTTCCCCATCAGCAGGCACTGGTGATCTGAGCTTCCTGGCTTCCGACAAAGGCTTCAGAATTTACTAGACAGCCTGCAAAGCAGGCAAACTAAGGGATCCTAACATCTTCCCTGCACAAGTTCAGGATCTGGAAGGGGAAAAAGGTCAGTAGGTGTCATCTTTAAATGTTTGCCCCAAAGCATGTGGCGGGTGGGGGGGCACAGTTAGTGCGGCATCTGACTCTCAGTTTCAGCTCGGGTCATGATCTCAGGGTCGTTGAGACAGAGACCCATGTCAGGCTCCATGCTGGGCACAAAGTCTACTTGGAGTTCTCTCTTCCTCTCCTTCTGCCCCTCACCTCTGCTCCCATTGGTGCGTGCTCTATCTCTCTCTCTTAAATAAGTAAGTCAAAAAAAAAGAAAAAGAAAAAGAAAAAGAAAAAGAAAGTAAGTAAGTAAGTAAATAAATAAATGTTTGCCCCAACATTTTGATTTGGCCATTTAGGCTGGAAAATTAGCACCTTTGAAGACCAAGCAGAGGGGATTCCCTGCTAGTCCCAGGTGCACTCCTCAGGGAATCTCTGGTTCCCTTTTTCTCCAAATTCCCATAACACTTTCAAACTCTATTCATCAGCCAATCTCTGTCTTATGTGATAAGCATTTCTTCCTTTCATTCATTCATTCACTCATTCATTCATTCATTCATTCATTCAATGAATGAATACTCTATGTGCTTACTATGTCTCGTGACGTATTATAGGCACTGGAGAGAATAAAATGAATTAAGCAGATTAAAAACCATTGTCCTCCTGGGTTCACATTCTTCGGCACCCACTTTAAAATATATGCCCCTGGAATCATCTTTGACAAAGCAGGAAAAAATATCCAGTGGAAAAAAGACAGTCTCTTCAATAAATGGTGCTGGGAAAACTGGACAGCTACGTATAGAAGAATGAAACTAGACCATTCTCTTACACCACACACAAAGGCAAACCCGAAATGGATGAAAGACTTCAACGTGAGGCAGGAATCCATCAAAGTCCTGGAAAAGAACATAGGCAGTAACCTCTTTGACATCAGCCACAGCAACTTCTTTCAAGACACGTCTCCAAAGGCAAAGGAGACAAAAGCGAAAATGAACTTTTGGGACTTCATCAAAATAAAAAGCTTCTGTACAGCAAAGGAAACAGTCAACAAAACAAAGAGGCAACCCACAGAATGGGAGAAGAAATTTGCAAATGACACTACAGACAAAGGGCTGGTATCCAAGGTCTATAAAGAACTACTCAAACTCAACACCCAAAAAGAAGATGAACATATCAAAAAATGGACAAGAGACATGAAGAGGCACTTCTCCATAGAAGATATACAAACGGCTAACAGACACATGAAAAAATGTTCAGCGTCACTAGCTATCAGGGAAATTCAAATCAAAACCACACTGAGATACCACCTTACACCAGTCAGAATGGCCAAAATTAACAAGTCCGGAAACAACAAGTGTCGGAGAGGCTGCGGAGAAAGGGGAACCCTCTTACACTGTTGGTGGGAATGTAAACTGGTGTAGCCGCTTTGGAAAACAGTGTGGAGATTCCTTAAAAAATTAAAAATAGGGGTGCCTGGGTGGCTCAGTTGGTTAAGCGACTGCTTTCAGCTCAGGTCATGATCCTGGAGACCCGGGATCGAGCCCCACATCGGGCTTCCTGCTCGGTGGGAAGCCTGCTTCTCCCTCTTTCAGTCCCTCTGCTTGTGTTCCCTCTCTAGCTGTGTTTCTCTCTGTCAAATAAATAAATAAAATCTTTAAAAAAAATTAAAAATAGAGCTACCCTATGACCCTGCAATTGCACTACTGGGTATTTACCCCAAAGATACAGATGTAGTGAAAAGAAGGGCCATATGTACCCCAATGTTCATCGCAGCAATGGCCACAATTGCCAAACTGTGGAAAGAGCCAAGGTGCCCATCAACAGATGAATGGATAAAGAAAATGTGGTACATATATACAACGGAATACTATGCCTCCATCAGAAAGGATGAATATCCAACTTTTGTAGCAACATGGACTGGACTGGAAGAGATTATGCTGAGTGAAATAAGCCAAGTAGAGAAAGTCAAGTATCACATGGTTTCACTTACTTGCGGTGCATAAGGGGCAACCTAGAGGACAGTAGGAGAAGGAAAGTAAATGGGAAGTAAGGTAATCCAGGGACAGAAACGAAACAACAGAGACGTTGGACATGAGGGCACCTATTGCATGGAGCACTGGGTGTGGGGAATGGGGAATGAATCTTGGAACACTGGGAAAAAAAATTAAGTAACAATAAAAAAATTAAAAAAAGAAAGTAAAAAAAAAATCTATGCCCCTGAAAATAGAGATATTATCTGTTACTTTCATTATTGCATATTTAGATACATAAAAGGAAATAAAGGAAAACATGATTTATTCACCACTCAGATCAAGAAATAAGAAATTAGCACCACAAAGTCCCCTCTGTACTCCTTCCCATCCAATTTTCCTCCCTCTCCCCCATCCCTAGATATCCACTGCCCTGACTGTGATGGTACCATTCCCATGAATGTTCTCTTAATCTTACTCTAGCACATGGTCCCCAAACACTTTATTACATTGTTTTGCCTATTTTACATTCTGTATATATCTTCGGAAACTGTGTTCCACACTACAATTTAATGCATAGTGTTTCAGTTCATTTGTTTATTTGCTGCTTCTAATGCAAACTTAACACTGAGGAATAATATCACACAGAAAAGTGTACACATCCTAAGTGCACAGAATGATGAATTTCCATAAAGTGAACATCGCAGCATGATCAGCAGCCAAAGAAAAAGAAAAAGGTCCCAGCAGCTGCTTTTCCATTCACCAATCTCCACCTAGGGTAACAGGTATCATGATAGTTTCGTCATAAATTGATGTTGCTTGCCATAAAATAGGGATCGGTGAACTATGGCAAACTACAAATGGTGGGCCAAATCCACTCTGCCACCTGTTTTTAGAAATAAAGTTTTATTGGAACACAGCCATGTTCATTTGTGTCTCGGGCATGACTGCTTTTGCACTAGAATGGCAAATCTTATCAGCAATGGAGTCCATACCGCCCACAAGCCTAATAAAAACCCCTATTCTAGAACATCACATACATGGAATTACATGGCCTGTATGTCTTCAGGTCTGGCTTCTTCTACCAATAGTCTATGAGAATCACACATGTAATTGTAGTTTGTTCATTCTCCCTGATGTGTGATATTCCATTTTATGATCACACTATGATTTGTTTATCCATTTTACTGTTGATGGATGTTTGGGTTGTCTCCAGTTTAGGGCTACTATGAAGAGTGCAGCTACAAACATCCTTGTGCACATATTTTAGTGCAGTTCACTCATTGTAATTACAGCAAGGTAATCCATTACAGAAATATACCATTTATTTATTCATTCACCTGACAGTGGATATTTACATCAGTAGTTCCAAACATTGGAATTACCTGGAAGACTAAAAACATATTAATGGCTGTTCCTCACCCCCAGAGATGATGATTTACTTAAGCCTGAACTTCAGAATTTCTGAAAAGATCTCCAGGGGCGCCTGGGTGGCTCAGTTAGTTAAGCGACTGCCTTCGGCTCAGGTCATGATCCCGGAGACCTGGGATCGAGTCCCGCATCGGGCTCCCTGCTCAACGGGAAGCCTGCTTCTCCCGCTCTCACTCCCCCTGCTTGTGTTCCCTCTCTGGCTGTGTTTCTCTCTGTCAAATAAATAAAATCTTTAAAAAAAAAAAAAAAGATCTCCAGATGATTCTAACATGCAGACAAATCTGGGAACTGATGAATTAGGTTGTTTGTAATTTTTTCACTAGTAACTCTTCCTTATGCAATAACTATTCTTTGTATGTCTCCCTGTGCCCATGACGTAGTTTCTTAGGATCTACACCTAGGAGAGAAGTTGCTCATTTGGAGGGTATGAGCATCTTCAACTTTCCAAGAAGCTTCCAAATTGGTTTCCAAAACATTTCCACCAAGACGAACATGTCTTATTCATTTCTAGACCCCAACAGATGATCACAAGTCCTGGCATACAGGAGATACTCAGGAAACTACAGAGTGGCAAGAATTCAACCTTCCTTCCAGAAGATAAATATTTAACCCTCCTGGATAGATCTGAGTCTTTCCCAGGTTCAAAATCTCAGTGATCACGCCTGACAGCGCCTTCTGATACTTTCTCTACTTGTCTTTTATTCACTGAGCAAATAGTCTCTAGCATCTGCTAGGTACCAAGCATCGTGCTAGAAATGAATACAAAAGGGCTTCTCAGTCTACAGAGGACCAGAGTTAGGTACACACACCATGCCAGTGGAGAGAAGAAAGGGATCTTCACAACAACTGTGTGGGTTGGGGAAAGAAATTTAAACTTTGAATTGCCCAAAGAAGTCCTGGCTCTGGCACGTTCCAGCCCTATGACCTCCAGCAACTTACATAGCTTTTCCAAGCCTTGGCTTCTCCATCTGTAAATGAAGAGAATGATGACTTCACTGTGGGACAACCGTGAGGACTGTAAAGCACAGACCTACATAGCTCATGCCCATCATACAAGAGGTAGAGACAAAGCGCTTTAGGGATTTGACATGGGGGAAGCTCTTTCACCAGGGAACATACAAGAAGGAAACGGCAATGGAGCTTGGCCTGGAAAGCCAATGGTGGGCTCTGGACACAGCGGCGCAGGGGAAGTGAAAAGTTCCCAAAGTGAGCAAAATCACCGATGCTGGAAAGCCAAGTATTCTTCAAAAAGGACTTGAGTATTCAGCTTTGACCTGTGCGGCCCTATTCTATCTTCCAGGGGACATCTGACAATGTTGGAAGACAATTTTTGTTGTTACAACTTGAAAAATACAAATGGCACCCATTTGTGGCTGGGGTCCAGAGCTGGAGCCCTAAGATCATGACCTGAGTTGAAGGCAGATGCTTAACTGACTGAGCCATCCAGGTGCGCCCCTCATCACCATTGACCACTCACTTTACTATGTGCAATGTTCTATGGACATAACATGCATTACCTCATTCTATCCTACTTATTTTTATTGCAGGGAAACATGTTTTGGGGATTTGGGGGCAACTTTTCTGAGGTTATCACAACAGGGAACTCCCTCCATTCTCATTAACGTTGCTGAATTCTGTTGATCCACTCCTCTGTACTTCACAAAAGCCCTGCAATCTGGTGATTTCTTCCCATCATAGGTGAGATTGTGCATCTGAAAATACTACCCCTGACCAAGCCACGACATCAGACTTCAAACAGGGCTATAATATAAACACACCCTGTCTTGAATTTTCTGGGGGCTGAGCTTTCACAATAAAAGCATTAATTTGGTGACATTGACAGTGTTGGATCAAACCTTTCCTGAAGTCCATTATACCTTTGGATATTTGAGTTATATAACCAATAAATTCTCTATATTATTTAAATCTTGTTTGCGTTTCCATTGCATCCAAAGCAGAAAACCCCAAAGGTTTGACTGATACACGGTCACCCCTTTGGCTCATGTCGCCCACGTGGCCCTCCATATGATTACTTATGAGCTATTTTTATTTGTTCACCCATCAGATATTTACTGAGCACCCACTGTGTGCCATGGTCATGGGCCAGCAGACCAGAGCCACACTGTCGCTTCCTTCCAGATCAGCCAGGTCTGTCTCCCAGCTCCAAGTTCTTTTCAAACTCAGTATCTTGGACCAGATCAGAAAATGGACCACTTCTCAACATATCCCGAGCAGACCTGCAACCTGGCCCGACTTCGCAGCATTTGTTCTCCTGTAAACCATCATCTGTCATTGTTATTAGCCTGCAAGCAGCAGCCTTTTGAAGATTCCCTTTTTGCAGGGAGCTTTTCATTTAGTTAATTGCAAGGCTGTGATTGGAGGAGTGGCAGAAGCCCCCTCGGTGAGGACAGGAGGGAAGGGATTACATGAATGATCTTCTCTCGGCTACAACACCCAGAACACGGGAAAAGCTTGTTCCAATGCCTTCCGCCCGAGGTGAGCATTATCTGACTCTGGGCTTAATGTTCTCATCCTGCCTTCACAACTTGACTCCCAAACCACCATGCTGGTGCGACCTTGTGAAACCCGGGTCTGCGGAGCCAGAAAGGGGACGGTTTCAATGCAGCTCTGACCTTGTAACCTGGAGCCACTTTAACAACCTCTTTGTGCCTCAGTCTCCCCATCTGGAAAATAGGAGAAGGAACAGTAGCCACCTCCTTGGGTTACCATGAAAATTAAATGAAATAAAAATAGAAAACATGAGGCAAAGTACCCAGTACATAATAAATGTTCAATAAATGCCCAATCATCCTTGTTCTTGTTAGCATGATTGATTATCCCACATGCCGAACAAGCTCTGGCCTCTGATTCCCCACCACCCTTCGTCTCCCTCCTGTCCTTATTACTTTCACCATGATGTGGTTACTTCTGCCCTGCCATGTCCCTCCTGCCACTATGAGCCCCCAAAGCCCAAGGCCTATGTAGCATGCATCTTTGAGCCCTCCAAGCCCTGCTCGGGCTGGAGGAGTGGCTCCAACTGTCACCTTCCTTAGGGCCTCTTTGTCCCCCGGCGCTGCAACCTGCATAGGAAGTCTCCACACTCATCGTCTGTCTGCTGGTCTTGCTCATGACATGTGTACTTCCTCTTAATGACACACACTTTAGGCTGACAATCAAAAACCAATGGCATTGGGTGGGGGGGTGGGGGGCGCCTGGCTGGCTCAGTGACATACAGCCTGTGACTCTTGATCTTGGGCTCCTAAGTTCGAGTCTCATGTAGATCACAGAGTTTACTTAGAAAAGTGTTTTTAGGGGTGCCTGGGTAGCTCAGTTGGTTATGCATCCAACTCTTGGTTCTGGCTCAGGTCATGATCTCGGGGTCCTGGGATAGAGCCCCATGCTGGGCTCTGTGCTCAGTGCTGAGTCTGGTACCTCTCTGCTGTATTTCTCTCTCTCTCTCTCTCTCTCTCTCTCTCTCTCTCTCTCTCTCGCAAATTAAAAAAAACTTAAAAAAAATGTTTTTAGGGCACCTGGGTGGCTCAGCTATTAAGCATCTGCCTTCAGCTCAGGTCATGGTCCCGGAGTCCCGGGATGGAACCCTGTTTCAGGTTCCCTGCTCAGCGGGAAGCTTGCTTCTCCCTCTCTCACTCCCCCTGCTTGTGTTCCCTCTCTAGCTGTGTTTCTCTCTGTCAAAGAAATAAATAAAATCTTTAAAAGAAGAAGAAGAAGACGACGACGATGAAGAAGCAGCAGCTCATAGCTGGTAAATGCACAGGAGAGAAAGTGGGTCTGTAACAGCCAGGACTGAAGGCAGGAGGAGATGGGAGTAAGTGCTCATGGCTCTGGGTTTCTAACAAAGATGTTCTACCATGTGGCAGCCACATGACTGTGCCACACTGTGAATTTACTAAAGCCAATGAGTTGTATGCTTTAAAAGGGTGAATTTGATGGTCTATAAATTATATATTGATAAAGCTGTTAAACAAAACAGAATAGGGGCATATGGGTAATGTACTCCATTAAGCATCTGGCTCTTGGTTTGGGCCCAGGGTTGTGATCACAGGGTCGTGGGATCGAGTCCCACGTCGGGCTCCGCACTCAGCGTGCAGTGTGAGAGATTCTCTCTCCCTCTGCCACTCGCCTGTGCTCTCTCTCCCTCTCTCTCTCAACTATACAAATAAATCTTTAAAAAATAATTTAAAACTAAAAAACAACACAGTGCCCAGAACCAGGCTACCACCGTCCCCAGGCCGCCCTGCCTGAAAGCCACTGAAACAGGTATGGTGACCTGAGCAGAAAGGGACAAGGTTAGAAACACCCGAGGATGGGGCGCCTGGGTGGCTCAGTTGGTTAAGCGACTGCCTTCGGCTCAGGTCATGATCCCGGAGACCGGGGATCGAGTCCCACATCGGGCTCCCTGCTCGGGGAGAAGCCTGCTTCTCCCTCTCTCACTCCCCCTGCTTGTGTTCCCTCTCTGGCTGTGTTTCTCTCTGTCAAATAAATAAAAAATCTTAAAAAAAAAAAAAAAACCACCCGAGGCAGCTTACAGTGTGGATGGGAGGCTAGGAACCCGGTCTGGAGGTAGGAATGGGGTCAGGCAACACGAGCTGCACACCCTCCCCGTCTCCTCTAAGCAGCCACTGGAAGGAAGGTGCTGGCCGGTGGGCATCCAGATGCGGGGGCCAGGCTCTGGGACAGTTCTGATTGACCCATTGTGGTCACATGACCACCCACGCCCAGCCCACCAATAGGCCATTAATGAGGCAAAGTGAATCTCCAAATGGATAGTGGGGGCTGTAAGGAAGCAGGGGTAGTTGCCAGTGATCTAAGTCTGCTCCGGCTGCTGTAACAAAACACCACAGACCGAGGCCCACATCGATTGATTTCCCATAGTTCCAGAGGCTGGGAAGTCCAAGGTCAAGGGGCTAGCTAACCCAGGTCACTGTGAGGGCGTCCTGGCTAGTGGACAGCCACCTGCTCGCTGTGTCCCCACATGGCAGACAGAGCTCTGGTGTCTCTTCCTCTTCTCCTAAGGACCCTACTGTCCATCAGGGAAGCTCCGCCCTCACCATCGCACCTAACCCTGATCCCGTCCCCAGAACTCCCTCCGCACACAATCACCTCGGAGGTAAGGGCTTCCACACAGGAATCTGGGGAGGACACACACATTCGGTCCACGACAGTGGCCAAAGCAACATCATTCTTATAACTGAGGGGGTGGGGAGGCGGCTGAAAAGTACTGCTGAGTAAGGGCTCAAAACCCAGAACTTACAGCAGCCCAAAGACCTGGGGTCGCATCCTCATGCCAGCTCCCACGGTCCGCGGACAGATCCCGGAGTCTTTCTGGGCCTCAAGTTCCCCTTCCTTCCTCGGGGGCTGTTATCCTGAGCCTTCGGATCACGAGGATGACATGACAACGGCACAGTGCCGGCACACGATGGAGGGCGCTTCCTCCCCATCTGGCTGGTCTGAACCTGGCCAGAGCGGGCAAGGAGGGCAGGGGGCCAGCCCTCAGGAATTAAGCGCAGCCGTGGCCAGAGGCCCCCATGCTGGGAGCACTGATGGCCACATCACCACAGGGAGCACTGATCCCATTTTAATTATTCTTACAAGGCCCGAAGCTCTGACTGCTTGCGGGCCCCGTCTCAGCCATGCTGCAAGACCTAACTCCCTGGCAGAGCCGGGCCAGCTCTGGAGGGTATGTGTGATCACACCTGACAGCCGCCCGGCCCGCAGGCTCAGCCGAAACCTGACTTACTGTGAGCAACGCGCGGTTTGCGGGGAAAGTTCCATTGCCATGTGCTCCCGGGACTGATGTATAGGCTCTTATCGGCGGGGTGCCGATTTTTGTTTTTTGTTTTTTGTTTTTTTAAAAGATTTTATTTATTTGACAGAGAGAAACACAGCCAGAGAGGGAACACAAGCAGAGGGAGTGAGAGAGGGAGAAGCAGGCTTCCCGCCGAGCAGGGAGCCCGATGTGGGGCTCGATCCCGGGACTCTGGGATCATGACCTGAGCCAAGGCAGTTGCTCAACCAGCTGAGCCACGCAGGTGCCCCTGGGTCTGGTTTTGAGACTATTTTAAAATATAAGGATGTCACCGTTCTTCCCCTTATTTCTCTTGCTTCCTCCTTCCTTCCTCACTTGGAAAGCACTCTATTCCGACCTTCAGGCTTTGGTTCCCAGGCCCTCCACTATCGCTTTAGCCTTATTTCTGGTCACTCCACTGATCCACAGACATACTTAATTGCATTGTGCCTCTGGGCCTTTGTCTCTCCCGTCCCCTCCATCACCAGCTCATTCATTGCCCAACCAATTCCTCCTCATCTACCAACGCTTAGCTTGAGGATCACCTCCTCCAAGAAGCCCTCCCAAACCACCTTCTCTCTCTAATGCTCCTTCTCTGGGCTACCTTGTATAAAGCCACTATCAAGTGGAAATTGTCCCTTTCCATGCCCGATGCACCCAAGACACCACCACATCATCTCCACCCTGTCAGAGGCTGACGCACAGCAGCTGCTCAGCTAAGCAAGGAATGAATCTTGGGAGCTGACTACAGACATTTTATGAAGGCAAGGGGACATACTGAGAGCAGGGAAAGGTGCACATCAGAAGTGGACTGGCTGAGTAAAATGCCATAAAGCCTGAGCACAGCATCAAGGCCCTGCAATGACCTGGTCCCCACCCAGCCCCTCCCCCATGTCAGTCTTAGAGCATTTATATTTCCACCATCCAGGCCACTGGCCACTGTTTCCTGCCTGCATGCCTTCACACACACTGTCCCCTCTCCCTAGAATGCCCTCCCCTCAAAATGCTCTCCACTCTCCACCTGCCTGTCAGGGTGCTCTACATATTACAGGACCCTGCTAAAACATCGCTTCTTGGGGCACCTGGGTGGCTCAGTTGGTTAAGCAACTGCCTTCAGCTCAGGTCATGATCCTGGAGATCCAGGATCGAGCACCACATTGGGCTTCCTGGTCTGCAGGAAGCCTGCTTCTCCCTCTCTCAGTCCCTCTGCTTGTGTTCCCTCTCTGTCAAATAAATAAATACAATCTTAAAAAAAAAAAATTGCTTCTTCTTCCAGGAAGCCCTCCATGATTCTCTTCCCAATTTTTTTTTGGTACTGTACTTGGCCTTGCACATATCCAGCTTAAAGCCTCTGTCAACACTGTATAACAGTTATGGTCAGAAGTTCTGTCAGGTGTTAGTGCACCCTGAGAGCAAAACCCAGTTCTTAGCCATCTGCATGTTTCTAGCACCTAACCCAGCACCTGGCACGGAGCAGGCTCCCTGCAAACAGCCATGCAATTAATACAAGTGTTTCCCTGCACAGGGTAACCTCTAAGGGAGACATGGAACAGACTCACCTCCCCTTTCTATGTCTTGGTTTCCTTCTCCACAAAACAGTGGTGCCAGGTTGTCGTCAGATGTGAACCTGACAATACAGGAGGAACGCTGTGCATCTGGCCTATAGCACACGCTCAGTAAAAGTTAGATCGCGTCACCCTCCAGCTGGGGCAACCTTGCAACCATGTCAGAGGTCAGATGTCAGTGAATTACTGCTACTAAAGCCGGAGTCTTGATAGAGGTGGAAATGGGAGATAAGGGATTGTTTGTTGGGATAATGATGTAAACATTGCCATCACACCAGGAAGCCCGGGCAAGGGCAGTCAAGGTTAAAAGAGCAGTCCCCTAGGAGATGCTGCGGCCTCTGTGCACTCCTTCTGCCCCACCTCTGAACTTAGAGCTTCCCGGCTGCTAGAGTCCAGCTCCACTCATCCACGTGCTATCTTCGAACCACGAGCCATCCTTGCGGCTCAAAAGGCATTAAGATATCAAAAGGCACATGCAGAGAAGTCCACAGTGGCCATCCTGTCCCCACCTGTCTTCCCTCCACACAATATCCAGCCACGTGTCCTTCCAGTGCATGTTTATTCAAATACACATAAAGTCCCCCCTATTTTGGATGCCATTCTGCACCTGGGTTGTTCCCATTTAGCGTGCTGTTCTGGGGCCCTTTCCCTCTCAACCTGTGGAGATCGCCTCTCTTTCTGTTTTAACTACAGAGTGTGCCATGGTGCGGACCCAAGCCAGCTTCTTTAACCCGCTCCCTGTTGGTGGAGTGGGGTACACTTCTGGCCTAAAGGGACCCTCGAGAATTGAGATTCTGACTGTTTCTCTCCTGCTGAAACCCCTTCTGTGGCTTTCCCCTGCTCTCAAGCAAAATGCCCAAATCTCCCCCATGGTCTCTGAGACCTCTCCAGGTCTGTGAGCTTACCTCTTTGGGTCCCCTCCACTTTCTCTGCTCTGACCACGCAGGATTCCTGTCCTCTCCTCCAAAGACCCAGACCACTCTCCACCTGCAGGCCCTCCCGTCCAGTACCCTGGGGCCGGATTTCTCCTCTACCCTCTCCCTTCCCTTGGCTGGCCTTTCCTCCCGGGCCCTCCAGGTCTCAGTTCCAGCAGGGGGGGAAGCATTGCACACTCTCCTGTCACCCACTCTCCACTGCTCACGTTACCGACGTCATTTTACAAGGGATCGCACTTTCTATAGCTTCCTGCCTGGCCCTCCCCGGCTAGACGCCAAGCCCTGTGAGCTCAGAACCGTTCGCCTTACTCATCCCTGAATCCCCAGTGGTTATAGAATGCTTGGCACTGTTTTCTTGCAGAGATGTTTGTGGAAGGAAGGAGGAAAGTGTTAAGAACCAGTGGTAGGGGAAGGGGAAAGGAATGAAATGGATTTATTATTAGGCAAGCTCCCTGTATCAGGCACCTCGATGCTGGGTGCTGGGATAGAAGGAAAGAAAAGATAAAGAGGAAAAAAAAATCCCGCCTGCCATCTAGCTGGATGATTCATTTACACATGAACATGGAACCAGAGTCCCGGCCGCTCAGGATCAGGGCCAAATGCCAAATGAGCACACCAGGCAAATAAACACATAGGACTGTGAGGCTTGTTGTGACCTATTTATAAAAGCATTTCTTCAAAGGTCCCATAAATACATAGTCCCAAATACTATATAATTAGAAAACATAATTCCTACGCCTGAAGGCAACCTTTGCACTTGAATATTCCATTTTAAATGTAAACTATCTTTATGGGGTTGGTCTTTAATCAAAAAAGCATTTTAATTCAAAATAAACACCATTCTTTTCTTTTCCCAAAATTGTATTTGGAGCTTCTATTTAAACCGTTGGCTTGAAGGAGAATGGGGGGTGGTGGGGAAGGGGGACGCTAAGAGCCTCAGGAGAACTCCTGCTCTGGGTTGGGGGGAAGGGGCAGGTGCTACTGTGGGCTAACTTGCTGGGTTTTCTCCAGCAACCAGGTCACCTCCCCACTCCCACCCCCCAGCTGGGGACTTGGTTTCCTCTTCCACACAAGTGAGCTGAATGAAATGATGGAGAAATGGTACTCTGGTGCGAGCAATGATTGTCTCCCTCTGCCCTGGTTATTTGACTTTAAGAGAGGAGAGTCTGTCTCTCCAGAGGATGAACCCCCTTTTATTCACCAGCTGCTCTGAGTTTCTCCTCCTCAGAAGAAAAGAAGATCAGCAGAGGAGGTGAGGCAAGGGTCTTATCTGAGGTCTCCAGAAAGTTCTATAAAGGTATACGGCCTCTCCTACACTGGTGTGGGCACCCCAGGGGAAGCACCCAGAACACATTCACCGAATTAGTGAAATGAAGGCATAAAGGAATCAACTGATGCCTAGAGAAGCCAAGCAGCTTCCCAGCCTGTCACAGAGAGACGAGGACAGCACTCAGGGACCCCGGTCCTGCAAACATTTCTCTGGGAATCAGGTTCATTATTCATCCAACGCAATACGACTGGAGCATCTAGAGCTAGGATCCCTCCCCCACCCCCGCCCACTAAAAATCTTTCAATACCTTTGCAATAAATTTAACATTCAAATCCCCCACTGTGCTTGTCAGGTCCTGCCAAAATCTGCCTCTAGGACATTATCTGGTCCCATTTTCCCTTTGTCCCCCGAGCCCCGCTCCACCCGCCCAGATGAGATCAACCCAACCACCACCACCTCTCACACTCAGCAGTCACAGAAAAAGAAAAAGAACTGTTGATATAAGATATTGCAATTTCAGTTATTTTTGGTTTTGTTTCCCAGGGGCGGGGGGGTGGTATCATCTTTGTCTAGTCCCTTACTGAACCTCAGTATGACTTAAATTTTTTAGAAGCTAGATCTGTCCCTTCCCCATTTACCTCCTGAAGTAACTGTGGGTCAACAGAGGAAGAGGGCTTTGAGAACTACACAGGGCTGTTGCATATATAAGATCCCATCTTCAGCATCAGTCTTGCTGGCCCAGCCTGAGCCACCCAGCACTAACCCCACTTTGGGGTCCCACTCTCATGGGACCCAGGCGTAAGTGCGTGGCTGTTCTGACGGCCGGGTGACTGAGCAGGCCAACAGCAGCCGTCTCGTATGAAGACATCCTGTGCTCAGCACACGCTCACCCTGAACCAAGGCCTACCCTCTTGACCTGCCAAATAAAGATTTGGGCTTCAGAAGGAAATTTCCACAAGCCAGGAATCAAAAGACATCTTACTTCTAAGACTTCACGAGAGGGAAGTGATCACAGGTACACACAAGACTAGAAGTGCAAAGATGTCCGTTAGCATCTCGCTCCCAGTGGCAGAAAATGGACGGCAGGCCAGAGGTCTGACCACACGGAACTGGAGCCATGTGAGCAGTGGCCTGCGACCCAGCCACTTAGAACATCCGACGAGGAAGACTTGCCTTTGCAAGCAGTCCTCCTTAGGAAACGGGAAGATTCACAGAGCTGACGGAAGATTCGAGAGAGGGCAAGAGAACAAAGCAACGAGGCAGAACTGTGGCTCCTCCACTCTGCTTCAACCAAAGAAGCTCTGCTCTTATCGGTGTTGTGGCCTGAACGCTTGTGTCCCCCAGGTCATCTGTGGAAGCCCTAACTCCCGGTGGGATGGGACTAGAAGGGGGGCCTTCTGGGAGGTGACTGGGTATAGATAGAGTCATGAGAGTGGGACCCCGCGATAGGGTTAGTGCCCTTATAAGAAGAGGAAGAGGGATGCCTGGGTGGCTCAGTTGGTTAAGCGTCTGCCTTCGGCTCAGGTCGTGATTCCAGGGTCCTGGGATCCAGCCCCACATGGGGCTCTTTGCTCGGCAGGGAGCCTGCCTCTCCCTCAGCCTGCCACTCCCCCTGCTTGTGCTCTCTCTCTCTCTTTCACAAATAAATTTATAAAATCTTTAAAAAAAAAAACGAAAAAACAAGAAAACAAGGAAGAAATACCTGAGCGCACTCACTCTCTCTTTCTCTCACTGCCACATGAGGACACAGCAAGAGAGGGTCTGCATACCAAGAAGCATCTCTCCCGGGAACCGAATTGGCCAGCACCTTAATCTGGGGCTTCCCAGGCTCCAGAACTGTGAGAAATAAATGTCTGTTGTTTGAGCCACCCAGCCCATTGTTTTGTTACAGCAGCCCCGGGAGACGAAGGCAATCTGTCTTACAAAGTTCATTTCCAATGCCTGAGCTTGTAGAAACGGTTCAGAAGCTGCTAACACAAGTCTGAAAACCGTCACTGGAGAAGAATTTCTAGGTGACTCTGTCAAGTTGTGACAGGGAAATGACCAATTGTGGAATCGCATTTGCGGTCTGATTGCACTTTGTAGTAAAAAGGAAAGAGTAAGAGAGAGAGGGAACTAGATGAACACTCTCCAAAATATTAGCAGTACTTATCTCTAGACGGTAAGATTAAAGGTTACGTCTGATTTCTTCTTTTTGCTTATCCAAACAGTCTAAATGCTTGGTAATGAATATGTATTACTTTTGGAATAAGAAGTGATATGCAAATACACCTTTTTATGGTCCATAATAAATAAATCATGCTGTCATGAGGAAAAGCAAACTTGGGGTCATTGGGACATGAGTTAGTCTCCGGGAATGCAATCCTTCCTCCCTGCCCCAAGCACCCAGTGGAAACAGACTCTCAGAGACACACATCCACACAAAGTCTGGAAGGGCTGGTTATCCTCAGAGGTGTGATGAGCCCCAGCCTGGACAGAAGGCTGGTCATAGAAAAAAGTCGCGTGGCGAGCAAACCAGGAAGCAGTGGCCAGTAAGTGAACCAAGAAGGAGAAAAAGCGCTCTATCTGAGGATTGATGGCAAAGCAACCAATCCCAACAGGGCCAGTGACTAGACTTCCTGTCAGAGAGAATGCGGGCAGTCCCACAGGAGGCAGAAGCAGCCAAAGATGCAGAAGATTGAGAATGCAGGTCAGGAAGCGCTCAGGGAGAAACTACTAGAAACACAACAACCCACACCTGGCTTCTGTCTTCTGTATTAAAAGGAGGTCCGCAGCCTCAGGCTACTGTGAGCAAAGAACATAGTGTGTGCAGAGCGGTCCATCACGCCTGGAGCGTAGGAGATGCCCAGCAAGTGCATTCATTCACCCCCTGCCCTCTGGCACGCAAAGAGGACTGTTGCACATGACAAGATGAATGTGGAAACATGGTGCTTTCTATGGTGACGTCTGGGATGACAATCCCGTGGTTGTCATCCTTGCTTCACCAGTTAGCAACTGTGTAATCCAAGATGCCCTGTTCAGCTTACAGTGCTGTTTCCTCACCTGTAAAATAGAAAGGACTGTGATATCTACTTCATAGGGCTTTAAGGATTAAATGTGATAAAATATGTACAGTCTGCAGCATAAAATCTACTCAGCCCCTAGTATGTACCCAGTAAGAATTAGCTGGTATCGTTATTTGTTTAAATACATGAGTGTTAAAGAGAAAGTTCTAGGGCACCCGGGTGGCTCAGTTGGTTAAGCGACTGCCTTCGGCTCAGGTCATGATCCTGGAGACCCGGGATCGAGCCCCACATCAGGCTCCCTGCTCCGCGGGAAGCCTGCTTCTCCCCCTCTCACTCCCCCTGCTTGTGTTCCCTCTCTGGCTGTGTTTCTCTCTGTCAAATTAAAAAAAAAAAAATCTTTAAAAGAGAAAGTTCTATATCTATCAGGCAGACGGGAAAGTGTCAAGAACAGGGGGGATAACGTGCCCCCCATCAAACCGCCATGCACACATACGCTGGTACCCATGGGATCTTCTTTCAACACAGTTTCAACCATGTCACCCCTTACTTAGAATCATTCCATGCCTCCCCATTGCCCTGTGGATAAAACTCCAGTTCCTCAAGCAATCTGAACTCTGCCCGTATTTCCTGTCCCATGAGCTGTTACCTCCCGATGTGCGCTATGCCCATCTTGCATTACTTCCCTGAGCTTGCCATGATTCCATGTCCTTGCAGAGGCTGTTCCTGCCTGCCAGCTTCCCTGACCCCTCCTTTCCCACACTGTCTTCTTGCAAACTCATCCTTCAAGCCTCAATTCATCTTGTCATTTCCTCTGAACGGTCTCCATGATTCCTCCTCCACCGTCCCCGGCTGAGAAAGGATCAGATGTCAAGTCTGAGTCCCAAGGCTGCCTTTACCCCAAGGCAATGAGTGAGGAACAAGGCTTCTTTATGTCTACTTGGCCCATATCAGGTCCTCTCTTAATCAATGAATCAAAAACACTCAATAAATCAATGTCCTGAGAGTTAGGGGCACATGGAGCCAGGGGCTCAGAGCCATCCCACCACTGCTGAAGTTGGCCGCCTCGGGTCCATATCTTCACTCTTCTATACTTCCGTTCTACCAGCTGGGGCTCATCCTTGATCTAACGCACGGCATCGTCACAGGGCTTCATCCATGCCTGGGAAGCACTTCCGACAGCGCCTGGCACGCACTTAGGCACTACAAACACTGGCTATGCTTATTCTCCTTTTTAGGACACCTTTAGAATGCTATCTTCTCAAGAAGACCTCTCCTGCCTATCCCATCTCAATTCCCGAGCCCTTATTCACTTCCTGAAGTTATATTATTTACGTATTTATTTACATATTAATTATTTGCCTTCCCCTCTAGCACACGAGGCCTGACTTCATAAATGGTGCCTAAAACGCAGGCCTGGCCCCTAATAGGTGCTCAATAAACATTTGTGAAAGGAAGAGAGAACCGGAGGGAGGAAGATGTCAATCTGCCTTGAAGGAACAGGTGCTTGACTGGAAGAGGCAGAGACTGGAGAGGGCATTGTAACCCACAAATGGGTAAAAACATCAAGAAGAACCTGCCGAAGGGACGAAGGGACCTCTGGAAGATTCTCAGCATTGACGAGAAAGGTCAGGAGAGATGCACGGAGCCAGTGGAGACTTTGAGGTTCCGCCTAAACAGGTCACAGAAAGTTCTCTGGAGGCTGAAGGATCACTTTAATTGAGTAAGTCTACCTTGGGGAAGCCAGAGTTGCAAAGCTGCCCTTTCCCCACAATTTTGTATTGATTATTTCCTGCCCCAAGGCATTCTATGTTAATTGCTCTCAATTGAAAAACCCCATGTTTATATTTGTGTTGGCAAAAGCTGGGGGGAGGGAATAAAAAACCACTGAACTCCCCAAGATGCCACTGCCTCTGCCTTCCAGGGTAGACCAGTTGCACAGACTCTGAGAATACCCCATAGCATCTTTAAATGCTGTTTGAGTGAGCATGTGTTCCTCCCCCTCTGATTCTTACAGAAATAAATATTTGGTCTGACTCTCCTTCCTTCTATTTCTCCATTTTTAGCCTCATAATCCAAGCTCTCCGAAGTGAAGTTTCCGTCTAACACTTGCTCCTTTAGAGACAGTAGTAGGGGTCAGTAGTAAAGGCGGAGGGACATCATTTGGGCAGAGAATTCTTCCTCAACCAGGAGCGAAATGAGAGAACACACTCTTGGTGTCCCACTGAGATCCTCTTTAACAGACTGGTACACCCCACCCACATACCATCACAGCTGATTTTTTCCCCCTAAAGCAGGAATGAGAAAACTACAGCCCGTGTGCCAAGTCTGGCCCACCACCTGTTTTTATCAATAAAGTTTTATTGGAACACAGCCATGCCCATTCATCATCTATCTCATGTCTATGACTGCAGACTTGGTGTGCAGCACAGAATGCGTAGCTTACAAAGTCTGAAATATTTACTCTCTGGCCTTTTACAGAAAAAGTATACCAGTGCCTAGTCCAGAGAAATGTTATCCAATAGGAATATAATGAGAGTCACAAATGCACACCATATAATTTCAATTTTTTTCTAACACATAAAAAATAATAAAAGGAAACCAGTGAAATTAATCTTCATAACATATTTTATTTAACCCACTACATGTGAGGTGTTATCATTTCAACAGGTAACTGACTTTAAAATTATTTATGACGTAGACATCTGTTTTTTCATGCCAAGCCTTCAAAGTCTGGTCTGTATTTTATACTTTCAACACATCACAGTTAAGACTAGCCATGTTCCAAGTGCTTAAAAGGCCATGTGACTAGGACCTACTATATTAGAAAGGACTACTCTAGAAGGTCTCCTCTGGTTGATTAGCAGATGTCTCACCCAGCCTTTCTTCTACACCTATGAAATAACAGAAAATCCATATATTGGTCTCTGCCCTGGCTCCTGACATTGAACTCCTAAAATCCTTGTAATTTCTTAAATGATGTGAGCCCTAGGAGCATCTTTTATTCTAATATTTGGTCATCGACCTTGGGTCCTGCCACAGAGTTCCTAAATCCCTGGAAACGTGATAGCAGCGTCTTCCGTTCTGATGAGCCAATGCTTGGTGGGGTTCTGAATGGCAGCTGGTCACAAAGAAGACCAAGTCATGATTAGAAGCCTGGAATTCTCAGCCTCGTTCTCTATCGTCCAGGAAATGGAAAGGGGCTAGAAACTGAGTCAAGCATTGACCATGCCTATGTCATCATGCCACCATAAAAACCCCACAAACATAAGGGACAGAGATTCACATGTTGTTAAACATACTTTGCCCTACTGATCTCTTCCATCTGAATGTTCAACTGTATCCTCTACCCCTTTACAATAACCTGGTAAATAGAAGTGTTTTTCTGAGATCTATAAGCCATTCCAGAAAACTATCAGACTCAAGGAGAGGGCCATGGGAAGCTTGATTTTTGACTAGTTCCTCAGAAGTACAGGTGACAAGCTAGGATCTGGGGTCATCATCTGATTGTCCTGATGACGAAAATACCATCTGAGAACACCTCCACTCAAAAGTGACCGGTACAAGCATCCTCATCTCAGGAGCTGATGCTAGCAAACTCATCCTGACACAGGGAGAGAAGAGCACAAATATTTTTTGAGTACCTATCATATGTTAGACACCTAATAACTGTTATCTTATCTCCCCATAAAGCTCTGAAGGAGGAAATACTGGCCACGTTTTCAAGCTAAGGGAACCACGTAGATGAGTACATTCAGCCATTTAATAACATATTATAGAGCTCTTTTAAATTATACCTACAATGGTATGTGATAATATTTACACACTTATGGCATAATGTTGACTTGGAAAAATCAGATAAAAAGGCACTGTGTGAATACAAGCATTTTGAAAATGTGAGGTTTTTTTAAGAGCCTGAAAGCAAATGCACTGCAATGTTATCCATCTTACTTTGGGCAATTAGAAGTAATGGCTGTTTATTTTTCTTCTATTTCCTACCATTCTGTACTTTCTGGTTTTTCCAAGGTGTGTAAGTTCTCCTTCTTTGATGAGATCTGGCCTCCCTTGGGTGTAGGGTTACAGTTAAAGAGCTTAGTTTGGTTTGGAAATAGACTGAGCTTCAAATCCCAACCTGGCCACTATCAAGCTTTATGACTTTGGGCAAATGAGTTAATGTCTCTAAACCTCAACTTTCACATCAGTAAAAGGGACAGCTGGGGGGGGGGGGCGGAGGGCACAATCATCTGTGTCTCATAAGGCTTTTGTGATTGAGGGTCTGTGTTTAAAGTGCTTAGTGCACTGACTGGCACATAGGAGGCCTCGCTGGATGGCAGACCCACAAGTGGAGGTTGATTGAGCCCCAAACCCCATGATTCCCTAGATCCCCATCAGGATCTTCCAAATGCCCTCAGTTCGGGTTGGCCCAAGCTCTGCAGCAAAACCGACGAACGACAATTGTGAGTCAAGGAATAGTCCCCACTCAGGGGGGATCACTGTTGCTCCCATCTCTGCATATTTATGCCACTAGAGTCCCCATTTCTCAGGGGAACCAGGCTTCCATTTCTCAGCTGTGCAATATTACCTTCAAGGGGCAGGCAGTTCTTTCCCCTTCTCCTTTATGTGATTAATGAGACTTAAACTGGCCCAGTGACAGATGAGTTATCCTAAAGGCATCGAATATTTAAAGTGGGCTTCAAGAGCTACCGTCCTGATGCCCCCGTTAGCTCGCACGTGCTATCTGCCGGTGCCAACGAATTCCTGCTAAGCTTCAACAATATCATGGACTGAGACACCCCTTTCTCCTTTTGCTGTTCCCAAGAAGGTGAAGTGTGTGCTTTACATCTTTATCTTAAATGACCAGAATTGTTTATAGCTGCTCCGAATAATTACATCTGAATGGATGCACGCTGAGCACACCCCAGACCATGCACTCCTCTGATTAAGGGTTTCTAAATGGAATTCTTCCCTGGAAATGAGCCTTAAGTGGATTTCTTCATTTAAACAAGCTCCTGTCCCAGATATCCACGTGGTCCTTGGAGAGAAGCTCCTGTACCATCTCATGCCCCATGCTGCAGTCTTCCACCTTTTTCTGGGTATATTTGCTCCCCTTGTGCCCTCATTAACCTGCTGGTCCTTGCAGGTCTCCCGGATTCCTCACCCACCCCCAAGTCCCCAGGAAAAGGGACCTCCACTGTGGGGCCACCCCAGATGATGCTGAACACCTCAATCTTCCCTGAACCCTTAGACCCCTCACTGGGAACAGCAAATGTTTTCGCCATTGGAGCCCAGACAGCCAGAGACAATATAGGAATGAGAGAGCATGGCTATATTCTAATATGTTTATTTGCAAAAACAGCGGCAAGTAGGACTTTGCCCATGGGCTATAATGAGTGGTCTCCTGCTCCAGAGGCCTGGAGGGGCCCCTACTATTGCCCTGCTCAGACCCCCTCTAGTGGCTGCTAATGGCTCACAGCTGCCCCTGTCCACCTTGGCTACCAGAGCCCTATCTTCCACAAAGTTCCTTGGCCCCACATCCACCTGTCCTACATCCATCCAGGGAGCAGCCAGAGCCAACGAATGACTGACTAACATAAAGGTACAAAATGCCAGCCAGCTGCCTCAAGGCAGCACCAGATCAGACTGAAGCTAGTCTCCCGTCGAGACCACAGTCTTGCTTATCTTTGTTCCTTCCTCTGCCCAATCCTGCTTCCTCACCTCCCTTCTCCTAAGTAAATGAAACACTCCCAAATCTGTTTTGGGCTTTGCTTCCAGGAAACCAACCTGAGATAAGACATTAACACCCAAGCTAGCTCCCAGTGGGTACGAGTTTGGTTTGGTTTGGTTTTTCCCTTGGCTGTCTTATCTCCCAAGTTGTATCTTTCCCAAGAAGACCATGAGAGCCTTGGAGGGCAGGGAACACCAAGGTGCATTTCCCTTCAGCACAGTGGGAGAGGACAAAGAACACAGGCTTTTTACTCTCAGGGACTTGGGTTAAAATCCTGGCTCTGTCACTGCCTTGTCTTGTGACGAGCCTCTCTTGAGCATGGCGCCTGCTCTGCGGGGCACCTGGGACCTCACACCAGGCACGTTAGGAAGGTTCTGTGCCCAGCCCGCTTATAAATGAGGACAGCGAGGCTCAGAGAGTGCCCACGTCACCCATTTCACAGATGAGAGCAACAATAACTACCTTGAGGAGCTGCTATAATTATTAACAGAAAGGTCAAAGTGCCCGGCAACCAACGGATGCTCCAAAAATATTTCGCTTTATTATCAGGTCTTGTTATTCACTGGCTGGTAGCCACACAGATGACCTTGTTACTTGATGCGATCCTTTCCCAGCACCTTGCTGTGCACATTTTCTTTCACCCCATGCCCCTCTCAGCTTTTCACTTTTGATGGGACAAGGAACTCAAGAAATGAGAAAATCTAGCTTTATCATGAGCTGCAAGACAGTCTGGCCTCCCCACTCAGGCTCCTTCCTGGGGACCAAAGATTTGTGCCCCGCCTCCCCAGAAATAATCCAAATATGTAGCAACAGAAGGAACGTTGCATCACACCTATTCGTTCATTCAACAGACAGTTAAAGAGTGCCCACATATTTGCCAGCTTCTAAGATGGCCTCCGATGATTCTCACATCCTGGCATTTGCACTATCACCAAGACTGCACCATCTTGAAAGTGCATCGTCCTGACCCAATCAAATGATGGCAGCCCTAGCCAGCACCTTGACTGTGATCTCATGACTGATTCTGAGCCAGAACCACCCAGTTCAGCCACTCTCCCAGTCCCGACCCACAGAAACCATGTAGGATAGTAAATTCTTGTTGTCTTCAGCCACCACCTGGGGTAATTTTTTACGCAGCATTAAATAACTAAAATGGTACTCAATGGACTAATCACACAATAATTTAAAAGAATGTGGGGCATCTGGTGACTCATTTGGTTAAGCATCCAACTCTGGATTTCAGCTCAAGTCATGATCTCAGGGTCATGAGATCAAGCCCTGTATAGGATATAAGGAGTCTGCTTGACACTGTTTCCTCCTCTCGCTCTGCCTGCCCCGACCCATCCCCCAAGCCCAGCTCTCTCTCGCAAATAAAACCTTAAAAAAAAAAAAAAAAAGTCTGTGAAAAAAAAATGTCTGTGAAAAGTCCATAAGAACAGACCAGTGAAATAAATCCAAATAAAACGCAAATTGGGACACATGAAAAGATAATATGAACAATTTTAAATATAAGGACAAGCTAATAGTATTATTCTCATTTCTAAAAGGAGATAAATTTGTATATGCCATATTTGATGAGTGCTTACTATAAATAAGCCAAATACTCTTCAAATATTATCTCATTTAATTCTCAAAACAACCCTGTATCATTACCCCCATTTTTCATTTGGGGAAACTAAGGCTCAGGGAAGTTAACTAGCTTATTCAAGGCCATATAGCTAGTAAGTGGTGGACTTTGACTAGAACCCAAGACTGTGACTTTCAACCCAGTTTTTCTAGCCACCACTATTGCCTATAAACAGAATAAAAAGGAGATGGGCCAAATTGTATGTTGTTCAGGGATTTTCTTCTTGTACTTTACATTTTCTACAAGGAACAACTACTCCATTAATAACCAGTAATTGTGGGGCACCTGTGTGGCTCAGTGTGTTAAAGCCTCTGCCTTCAGCTCATGCATGATCTCAGGGTCCTGGGATCGAGGCCCACACCGGGCTCTCTGCTCAGCAGGGAGACTGCTTCCTCCTCTCTCTTCGCCTGCCTCTCTGCCTACTTGTGATCTCTCTCTCTCTGTCAAATAAATAAATAAAATCTTTTTTTAAAAAAAGTTCTTATTTTTATAAGGCAAAATGAAACAAACAAAAAAGGGTTCTTTCTGGCAGAATCCAAAGGAACAAGGAAATATCCATTCTCATTTATTGTATTTCTTAAAGGGATCTCTATCGGCATTCAGGATGGGAAATTTTTCCTTGTGAGGGTCTCCCTTGGATGCTGTGGGATCTTAGCACCACTGCCTCTGTCCCCCAAACGCCCCATACGGTCAGTGCCTTGCCAGCAAAGGGTCAGTACTCACCTCTCCAGCCGGCACTGCCAGCTGTGAACATCTGTGACCCTCTGCCTGGTAACTTCTGCTCTATTTGAAGAACACAGTTGGCTCCCACACAGGCATCAATGCCTCTGGAAGCAGCCCTCCACCAGTGCTGAACTAGAATTTTGCGACTCAATATCATCCCCCTTCCCTGCCCCTCGGTTGCAGTATCTCTGAAGACACGTTCTGCTCTCTGGAAGTCCCCAGCAGGACTGAATTCCAGCTGCCCAAGTAGTAAGTGACTTGATACATACCCTTTACCGGCCTTCCCATCTTGTTAACCCTCACCTGCCAGTGTTTTCTGGGACCACCTCCCAGAAACATACCTTGACCTCAGATCCTTGTCTCAGGGTCAGATTCCGTGAGAATCAAGCCAAAGCAGCTCTCCAGACCTATTAACACTAAAAAAGTTCATACAATTTCCAGACACCCAGGCTTGGAGGGTCCAAGTGCTCTCACTGCCTAAGAAAATATTTAAGCTCTATGGCTGCTTTCTAGTCAAAGATCCCTGGCTCTAAGAAAAGTCCATGGCGATGTCATTTCATGGAGAACTGCCCCCCGAGCCCCACCACACCGCCAAAGTTCTTCAGACACACCCTCTGTGCCTGCTGACTCCCATGTTCCAGCCATTTCAGCCCAGTTTTCTGGGGTTCAAGAAACAGTGATGATTTTTAGTGCAAAGTAACTACATGACTTTGGGCTTAGCACCATTCCAGGAAGGATATAGTCCTAACAATAGCAACACCCGGAGCTAACACGCATTGAATGCTTGTCATATCCCCGAAAGTAAGACTTTACACAAGTTATTTATTTTGGTTCTCCTTATGCAAAGAAAGGTGGCTGCTTGAAGGCCAAGAGCACCTAGAAATAAATTCAAAGTGGGCTAGTATATTCAGCCAACAAAGATTTATTAGAAAACAATTTCTATTTATTGAGCATCGGCTAAGTTCCTAAGCTAGGTAGAGGCATTAAACAGAGACCAAGTCATAGAAGTTCCCTCTTCTCTCAAGAGCCACATTCTAATGGAGTACTGGGTTCAATCAGTACGACTTCGCACTCACCCCGCTCTGGACATCTGTCACTGTCTGGAGACATTTTTGTCATAACTGGGGAGCGGATGTGTTCCTCATGGGTAGAGGCTAAGGATGTTGCTAAAGACCCTACAAGGCACGGGACAGCTCACACAATAAACATGTCAAAAGTGTCAAGGTTGGGAGACTGTGTAAGAGAGGAAGGAGGAGAGAGGATGACAAAACCAAATGAAGAATTTCAAGATATGAAGCCTAAACTCACGTCTTCCTCTCAGCTTTCATAATCAATCTGTAAAATGCTATTTGCATTACATGAGCCCCTCATGGGCATCCACAAATGGAGGCAGGGCCCTTTTTTTCTCTCAAGATTAATTTATTTGAGAGATAGGAGTGGGTAGGGGCAGAAGGAGACAGAGAATTTCAAGTAGACTCCCCAGTATGAGTGGAGGCAGGGCTCGATCCCACAGCTGCAAGATCAGGAACCAAGTCAAAATCAAGGAGTCAGATGGCCAGACAACTGCACCAACCAGACACCCCAGGTAGGGCCCTTTCTTAAACGAGGGTGCCCATCACAGAAAGAAGGCTCTAGGAAGTCAGAGAGGAGCTCTCCACCTCCAGCACATTCCACAGCTCAGCCCCGTACTGGTTTGCCAACAGCTCTATCAACCCCACACTCCTTTTGTGAGGAGAGATGCACTGATGGGTATTTCCAGTCATTGTATACATCTTATCATTTATTTATTCCACCTCATTTCACAAAGGGTTTGAGGCACTGGAGTGGATCTAAATAATCACACATCCCAACCAGGAACGATAAGACTTAGAAGAAGGGGCATGGAGGGTTTTTTGTATGGTCGTTGTCTGTTTGGACTCTCTTCTCTGAAGAACTCCCCCTCAAAAGTGCCGTGTACACAAACACACACCGACTCAACAGTGGCCCTGTTGGGTCTATGAGACTTGGAGGGAGCTGATTCCTCCCACCACCAGCACTGAACACGTGATTCCAGAATGACCAATCAGAGCACCACTCTGCCTGGTCAAGGTGATTGGTGCAGGTGGTCATCTGACCTATCAGAGAGCAGTCAGAGATCTCTCCAATGTTCATTCCAAACTCGTGGGGAAGTACAGCTCTCCCATTCTCTTGGGTCCAGAAGCTAAGGACGATGCTGCATTAGGGCTGCAACATCATGGAGAGAGCCTGTCTCAAAATTAAGTCAAGAGAAGCACACAACATTTAGAGGTGGAGAGATAGAGCTCTGAGAACACCTACTGAGTCCTAGCCACATCTGAAGGTCAGTGACGTGGCCCACTGAATCCCTTTTTGCTTGCATTAAGTAGGTTCTGTCACTGGAACCTAAAAAATACAGGGCATAGACCAAGAGGAAAGCAAAACGGGAACCAGAGAGCAGGAGATGAGTGTCAATACAAATATGAATTTGGTTATGTGCTTGTGGGTAGGCAAAGTGGAAAGGGTAGACTGATCACATACATCATTTTCCTTTGCACGCAGTGAGAACACTGAAGCTCCTTAGGAGAAGCAAAGCTTTGTCCTAGCACTGGTTTCTCAAAATACAGTGGGCTTCATGGAAGGAAATGCCAAGATAAGGAGATGATGTCCTCGTTGGTGGACATACTTCAGCAAATGTAAGAACCAGATTAGCAAAGCTGCTATCTAGATTGTGTTGTGGATGCTAAGGGATTCATCCTAACACAGTTGGTCAACTTGATTCGGTGGGATCAGGAGAAAGACAATGTGTTCCAACGATGCATATTTCTGAAGGTTCTTATTACATGTCAACATTCCTGGAACTGGTTCCAGAACATTTCAGCCACTAATAATTCTCAGCCTGTCTCTGCCCTTTCGTGCTCAAAAATAAGCTCACTTCTACCAACTTCTGAAGGTTCTGCTCTCACCTACTGAGAAGCGAAGTTCAAGAGAATGAGAATCTCCTATCCTTCAACCCTAAGAAAGATTGCACTGAGGGGCCTGTAGATGTCAGGGGTCTGTCCCCAAGAGCTTATCCTGTCCTTTTCTCCTGTCTCCAAGATTAATGCAAGCTGTTACAATGTCACATTACCATCGGGCTGTCACTGCACTGAGCATCTCCAGGGGCTCCAATCCGAGTAACAGATTGTTCCAGAGTCTCTGTCCTTACAAAGAAAAGGGAAAAGCTGCTATGTCCCTAAACTTGTCTGGGAGCAGTGATGCTCTGATGAGGCACAGTCTAACCATGTACCATGGATTGGTAGCCAAATATTATCACTGTGACACTAGGGAAGACAAGGTGTGGTTGTTTTGTTTGTGTTTCTTTGGTTTGGTTTGGTTGTCCTTGGAAGTGGGCCAGTGGTTTTACATGTAGTGTCATTTCATCTTCATGGCAATCCACCCAAGTACTAGACAGTAACACTGCCATTTCCTATGGCCACAGGGAGAGGATATGTACTTTTCCAGAAGTCACACCATTGGTAAAAAGCAGAACCCATGAATTGGACTCATGTCTAGAGGACCCCCAAGCCCATGCTCTGGTCTCTGCCTTGAACCCTGGAAGGTGGGAATCAAAATTGGGCAGAAGAACCCCCTGCCCCTGGGGTTCATCCAACAACAAAATGCCTTCCTTTGACTACTGGGGTCTTGTGTGAGTCACACCATTAAAATATGACATCTGGAAGAAGTCAACCTTTAGTTGACCATCTACCCCTTATACCAGAGTCCAAATAAGTTAAGTGGATAACCAGGACACTTAAGACAGTATTTCCTACAACATGGCCTGTGACCATCTATGCCAGCATCTCCTGGCAGAAGGACAAAGACTATTAAACAGTCCAACTCCCAGACTTGCTCTCTCAGCATCTCTGCCCCGAGAAAATGAGGCTCAGTTGAGGGTCCTTATAGGTACAAGCCATGGCAGAGAACCCGTTCTATGCTAGGCATATGCTCCAGACCTTGCCATTTCTATCATTTCTGTAAGGCTTTGTTGAGTTTCACCATGAGGGCAGGAGGAGGCAGGAGTATGGGGGGCGTGGGGAGGCAGGTTGGAGAAAGTTGACAGAGAGGGCAAAACATGAACCAGACAGATTTAGGGATTCTTTGTTTTTTGTTTTTTTTTTAAGATTTTATTTGTTTATTTGACAGAGAGAAACACAGCAAGAGAGGGGAACAGAAGCAGGGGGAGTGGGAGAGGGAAAAGCAGGCTTCCTGTTAAAGCAGGGAGCCTGATATGGGGTTCAATCCCGGGACTCCAGGATCATAATCTGAGCCAAAGGCAGATGCTGAACGACTGAGCCACCCAGATGCCCCAGATTTAGGGATTCAAGTCCCAACACAGACACGTGGGCAAGTAACTACCTCCCTGGAGGTATACTTCCCACATAGTCTTCAAATTCCTACATTAAAGCCCCAACTGCCAAGGGGACTGTATTGGGAGAGAGGGCAGGCGAGGAGGTAGTAGAGGGTAAATGAGACTGCAAGGGTGGGGTTCTAATCTGAGAACACTGGTACCCTGTGAAGTAGTAGAAACACCAGCTAGCTCTCCTCCACCAAATGAGGACACGGGGAAGAGGCAGCTCTCTGCAAGCCAGGATGAATGCTCATCGGGAACCTAAGAGGCTAGCACCTTGATCTTGGACTTCCTAGCCTCCAAAGCGGGGAGAAATAACTTTCTGTTGTTTAACCCATGGAGTCTGTGGTATTTTGTTATGGGAGCCTGAGTTGCCTGAGCAGACATAGATTATTAAGTGAAATAAACAAGGTGTGAAGCTGTTTATAAATGTTGATAAATGCATAGAGTGTCTTTGGGAGAATATACCATAAACTTGTTACAGCAGTTGCCTCTGAAAAAAAGGACAGGGCACTGGAGGACAGGGGACACCTAATGCTTACTTTACACCTATTTTTACGGCTTGATTTTTTGTTTCTCCACATACATATTGACCTATTCAGATAGGTCAATTTCATTAATTTTTAATGTGCACTTTATGTAAATGGGCAGAAGACACTGCCTGGAGACCGAGGGAAGCTGTCCTTCTGGGAAATCTCCAGCTACACAAGCCACCTAAAAATCAATCCCTAAAACTCCAGTGAATATGCCAGGAAAGGGCATCAGTGGACTTGCACGGAACAGGGGGCAGGGCTGTGGTTCACGAGAGGACTGGCTCATTGTTTGAGGGTACCTAGCCATATTTTCTGGTCCAGTTATAATACTGACCTCAGAAGAGGCGTTTGGGGAGTGTGGAACAAGTAAATAAGCCGCGCTACTTTCCAGGCAGTTCACACTGTGCCAAGGAGTGGGCACGTGGGCAGACAGCGTTAGCTGTGGGCACCAAGCAGGGGTTTCACAGAAACATACACTGGAGCCCAATCTTGGGCCGGGGTCTGAGGCCTGAGGAAGCAGCTGAAATCACGTTGAGCCAGAATTCCGGCAATGGCTGTATCTGATTGAGCACCGGAGGAAGTAACTGGCTTGTGTTTAGGGGCCAAGTTATATGAAAAATGCATATCTTTAAATGCTAGAATCACACTCAGGAGAAGCTCGTGGGAAGTGAGTCTGTCTGAGGCAAAATCAGACTCATGTCTCCCATCTTCCTTCAGCATATGCTCATTGTGTGGAATGGTGACCAGAAATACCGACATTATTTATGTTCTCTCTCTCTCTCTTTCTCTCTGGCTCCCCCTCTCCCATTCACTGCTCCCCGTCCCTGACCTGAGATCACTGAATTGAGTCTGCATAGCTTAGAAGCACTTATGCCTGACTCTCCTCGGTGCTAAGAAAGCGTGGTATTGGACCGGCCCGCTCCTCCTCCAACCACGGAAACTTAGAGAATTGTTATAATCAGATCCCAACTGCTCCAGCATCCCCAGTTTCCTAGCAACCCTCCAAACGCTTTGGTGCAGGGTTAGAAGGAGGATTCCAGAGCTGAGGTGGTGCATTCAAGATTGCTGGAGAGCTTCCCCAGATTCTTTTCAAAGGCCCTTCTCATCCACCCAACAAGACGCCTGTTAGTCTGACAAGTGATGTAGGGAAGCAGGCATCTGCTCAAGAGCTCCAAAGGGCTGAGTTCAAAATTCCTTAACCTGGTCCTCAGGGCCTTCCACTCATCAGTCAGCTTCACCCCCCACCTCACTCCCGCGAGAGCGCGTCTGCCCCAGCGAGGCTCGGTCCTTGGCACCTGTCCCAGCAGGCTTCTGCCAATGGATACCTCCACGCACCTCCACACATCTCCTTCCACACCAACCACACCTTCCTCCCGCAATACCTCCCACATTTCCTACCTTGATTTCCCTCCCCCATGCATGATCCCTCAGTGCTCACATACCCCAGCTTCTCCTGGAGACTTTCAATAAGTTCCGTTACTATGCCTAATCAGAGACGCAAGACAAACATCCCAGAAGGGCTAAGCCACAGGCAGGGAAAACAATGCAGGAAGAGCTGGCCAGGCAGCATCCAGAAGTTGGGAAAAGTGAGTGGGCGGGAACACGTGAACAGAGAGAGCAGGGCAAATAAATATCCGGAGCCAAGATCAGGCAGAACAGTAGATTTGTTTCAACCTTTGGAGATTTGTTTGTTTCCTTTTTGGAATACTCAGCACCCATCCCCTCCTTACCCATCCCCTCTGCCCAACATCTCAGTTTCATTATGGAGGCTCTCACCTCTCTCACTGTGGGAGACCTTAATGGGACTGTCGCTCAAGGTCCCTGCTTCCCCTTTGTCAAGTGTCAAGCACGTGATTCAATATAGGCCAACCACACTCTCTCCTCAGACCTTAAATTTCAGTAAAGTGAGCACACAAAGAGAGCAAAAAAGGTTGCAGGGACTGTCATCTGCAGGGGAGCTCTGCTAAGACCATGGCATTGGCTCATGCCACCAGCCCGATTACAGCTGCCCAGGTTCCCACCATCCCAATCTCTGCTCTTCGGATGTTCCCTCACTTTTATGAACCATCCCATTTTCTTCAAAAGATCCCATTTTTTTGGTAAGTCACACAGCACTGATTTCTGTTGCTTGAAACGAAAACACCCTGATACAGAAAACTGACCCTGAACCTTGAAGGAGGACAGGGATTAGCATGCACAGAAAAGAAGAAGGAAAATTAATAGCTTTGGCCTCCAGTTCTTATGTTAGGCCATTCTAAGGGGCGTGGCTGATGACTTTAGAATGGGTCGAGGGTAGACTCCCTATGAATGAGGACTGCCTGAGAGAATGGATGGCCTTGGGACATAATGAGTTTACCACCAGTGATGAAGGCAGGCTAGGTTCACATTCACCTGGCAGTGTTCTTCAGTGTTGGCTCTCCAGATGTCATTTCCTCTCTAGATCCATGATTATTATACAAAAAGATCTTTAGTAGATTCATTGGTTTGAAAAACACGGAAATGAGCATTATCGTGAATGGCTTCAGAGCATTTATTCTGAGTCCGTAATGTGTTAATATGTCACTGAAAATCTCCAAGAGGCAAGAGAACATGTAGGTATTCTCAAATTTATTTGGCCAAGAAACTCTCATTTTGCAGAACATCTCAAAGGACTAGTGCTCAATGGAACACCCACGGGGAAGCACTATTACAAGGACAGATCAACCACCGAGACACAATATAATAGATATAAGCATGCAACACAGTGCCTAGTCACAGTAGGTTCTCCAAAATTGTAGCGATAGGCTATTCTTAGTATCTCATTTTGCTCCCTCTCATTTCTAACTAGCAGTTCTCCACATTCACTTATATAATCCCTTCCATTCCCTCACCAGACTCTTGCCCTATGGGGCTCCCTTTATTTACACAGGCATGATAAAGTATTTACCTGCCTCAGGGCCTTTGCACATTTGGGTTTTTCTGCCTTGAATACTATTTTCCCCCACTCTTCCCTTGGATAGGTCCTTCTCATTCATTCTTAGGCTTCATTTTAATCATCACCTCCTCCATGATGCTAGCCTTGTTATTCTTGATCCTGTCACCTTCCTGTTTCATCCTTTGCATATCACAAATAATAATGCTTACTTTTTTAACCTACTGAATATAAGAACAGTTTTCCACCACTCATGTGTAGACTCTAGAGGTCAGAGATGTGGCCTTTTTCCTCTCAATTAACACAGTCTTTAACTAGATAATGCAAGACAAAGGTCTGTAGAATGAATGTGTAATCCAAAAGTCATCCTCTATATAAAGGATATTGAACAATAGAATATGTCCCATTTTCAATGGCAGATTTAGAAGGCATTCTTCACGTTGTCCTTTGTTACATCAGCCATGATTTATAAAACAAAAACAAACACAGAATATACTATTAAGATTCGGTCCTCGATTGGCATGTCTATAGGAAACTAAAAGAAATGTACTTCTGATATGAGTTTTGTGGGAGTATGACTTGATGCATTTAGCTTAAAGAACCTAAAAGAACAAAAGGTTTTCATGTGCCTTAACTGTCCATTCATGTATTCATTCATTCATTCATTCAACATAGATACATTAATCACCTACTATACATTCCAACACCACACACTAGGCACTACACACTTAAGACCCTTCCAGTCCATTAATTTGGTTTATATTTCCTCATTTTATATTGCATTTATCTTCCCTCATTTACAAAATCATGCTTTTGTTTTTTTAGAAAGAAAAAGCACGTATGTAAACAGTGGGGGAGGAGGGGGAGAAGGGAGAGAGAATCTTTTTTTTAATATTTTATTTATTTATTTGAGAGAGAGAGAATGAGCGAGAGAGAGCATGAGAGGGGAGAACATCAGAGGGAGAAGCAGACTCCCCCCAGAGCTGGAAGCCTGATGCGGGACTTGATCCCGGGTCTCCAGGATCATGACCTGAGCTGAAGGCAGTGCTTTAACCAACTGAGTCACCCAGGCGCCCCGGGAGAGAGAGAATCTTAAGCAGGCTCCATGCCCCACACAGAGCCCGACATGGGGCTCAACGTGGGGCGCCATCCCATGACACTGAGATCATGACCTGAGTTGAAATCAAGAGACACTTAACCAACAGAGCCACGCAGAAGCCCCCCAAATCCTAGATCCTTCGAGGGTCTTTTAGCCTATGTGTGGCAGAAATAGGGTTATAAATATATAGCAAACGAGAGCTGCCATGGCTGATGAATCCCAGCACTCATGCCCACTGAGCTGGAACACAGCTGCAAAATGCCTTTGAGCACTCCACCGCAGGCAGCCGCTAGTGGTCCTGAATGATGGCACCCAAAAGGAACCCCAGGTGCCCACTCTGCGTGGAAGAGCCCAGGCTTTGCAGTCAGACCACAGTGTATTTGAATCCATGTAGCAGAAACATAGTCTGGGCCAATTTACTCTCTCAGATATAGATAATCCCACATTCTCTTTTTTAAGAGAATTAAATGGGATAATATATTTGAAACACCTGCCACAGCAGGTAGCTAGTAAATGCTATGGGTGCTCTTCCTTTTACACCTAGGAAGCCTCACAGAGGGTCTTACATACAGTGATTGCTTAACAAAATGGACTGGCATGAACAGAAACCTTGCTGAAGCAAGCACATGGGGCACAAAGAAGGAAAACCAAGAGAACATAAGAAAAAACTACTTCTTCCCTCTCTCCCCTCTATCCACAACACAGTCTATTCCATTTTTTCCCCATATTTTTACTAAAGAGTACCCTGGGAAGCAGGAGATGCTCAGAGACTTTGTGATTGAAAATCCTAAGACTGAATCTTTTGTTCTTAAGTGCTTTTCTTAGCTTGACCTGATTTTGCTCCAGAGGTGAGGATTATAAGATCTGGTGGCATATTTAGGGCATTTTGGGACTCAGAGTCAAAGGGTGGGTAAATACTTGATCTTAACCGTGGATAAGCCAGGGCTTAGAGCTTGCCATTGGATGATTGCCCAATTGCAGGATATGAAATTAATCTGTGGGTCTGTTGTGATTTTTTTTTCCCTTGTCCCCACCACCTCCTCCCACTGGATTGTTAAGGCTTCCTTTCAAATATAATAATTAAATGTGGAACATAGCTGCTGGGGATAGAATACTCTGCTTGGCAATATATTTAAATCAAGATTGTGATCCAAAGCAGGAGATTATTAAGGTTACCTCCCCCCACCAGAGTTAAAGTTTTTTTTTTAATATTTTCCATATCAACACACCACAGTCATTGCATAATTATTAAACACACCCAATTCCTTAATTTGCTTTCATGCTGATGAAATTGAGAGTCAGCATGGGTAGGACATTAACGAGGTAATCTAAAAGCCAAAGAAGCCGAAAGAAATAGAGGGAAACACTATTGAAAAAAATCAACTGGGATTAAATCGGTAGACTGAACTCTGAAACCATCGTCTTTGTGTGACATTTCATAATTTCCAGGTAATGCCAGAGTATCTGTTCATGATTTTTTTTTAAAGATTTTATTTATTTGACAGAGAGAAACACAGCTAGAGAAGGAACACAAGCAGGGGGAGCGAGAGAGGGAGAAACAGGCTTCCCGCCGAGCAGGGAGCCCGATGTGGGACTCGATCCTGGGTCTCCGGGATCATGACCTGAGCCGAAGGCAGTCGCTCAACCAACTGAGCCACCCAGGCGCCCCTGTTCATGATCTTTTAAACACAGACAACTTCTCTTAGCACATAATTGGGCATCTGCTAAACTTTGATAACAACCCTGAAGGCTGAGTCCACAAGAAATCAAACTCCGATGGACCAACAGAGAAAAAATAATAGTGGCAATTACTTGAAAATGTGTCCAGGATTGTGTTGTGACAGCATTCACCTGACTAATTTTTATAGAGCACTTACCATATGCCAGGCAGTAGGGATACAAGTGGGGAGCAAAAGAGACAAGATCACCAGGATCACGAAGCTGACATTTTGGTGGGGAAGACACAAAGGAACAGGCAAACATGATAACTTTAGGAAGCTATGATTAGAATAAAATGGGGACCTAATAGAAAGGAATGGTGGTAGGACTCTTTACACAGGGCAGGCTGCTTTCTATAGGGAAGGTTTCCCCAAAAGATAACAGTTTAGCCAAGACCTGAATGACAGGAAGGAGCATGCACATGCAAAGGTCTGGGGAAAAGTGTCACCAGCAGATGGAAGAGCAAAAGTCAAGCTCCTAAGGTGGCAGTGATCCTAGCAGGTTCGAAGAAAAGAACTTGCCATGGTCAAGTGAGATGAAGAGCCAAAGGACAAGAACTAAGACAGGTTACAAAGGATCTTGTAGGCATGTGAGGAGTTTGATTTTTTTTTTTTTATTGCAGTGGAAATGAGCAATGGAAAGCCCAGTCGGGTAGTTGCAAGCAGGTAATGTGATTCATGATGTACTAAAGTTAAGGTGAAGACCTGGATGTCACTATACCCCAAAATTGCCCAATGCTCAAATGCAAGGTGGGCAAGCAAGAATCTTAGACCTGGAGTTTAGAGATAGGGGTTCTAGTCACTTAGCTTAGACCAGTCACAACTAGTTAAGTGGCAGGGCTTCATTAGTTTATTTTTCAAACATTCACCAATTGCCTACTGTATGTTTAGGTGTCAATGTTGGGTCCTAATCCCAGATCTCAAAGAGTTCACAATCTAGTAGGATGAAATCACAGCAGAATTATCCCATTTATGCATATATTTGGGTATTCCTGACTAATAAGCTATAGTCCCAGGTGGTTTTCTTAAGATTTAAATGAAATACATGCTTTGAAAACTAATTTAGGAAAGGTAGCTTTGCTTACAGAAATTGGCAATCATTCTATTGCAAGGGACAGAAATCCAACTGGAGCTGATTACGTTTGAAAGAAATTCATTCTCTTATGTCACTAAAAATCTCACTTCAAGTGTGGCTGGATCCAGGAATTCAAACAGTATCATTAGAACCAAACTCACTCTCTCCGTTCTGCCTTTCTGCATAATAGCTTTATTCTATGGAGGTGTTCCACCTTGTAGTGACAAGATGGCTTCCAGAAATCCAGGGATACATCCTCTCTTCCTTGAAACCCCATCAGTAAGTTATTTTCTCTCCAGCACAGCAACAAAACTGTGGACCTAGTTTTTACTGGGTTACCTGCCTAGTCTTGAACCCATCACTGTGGTCAAAACAACTGTGAAGAAAAAGTAACAAAGTTGGATTAAACATTATATTATTCAAAACTTAGAATACACTGTGGAAACAGAACATATTTGTTGGCTTATGACTGAGTCAAAAGCTCATGCTTGGAAGAGGATGAGATTAGCTGCACCCAAAACCTAGATGAGAAATGGTTCCCCCAAAAGAAACATTAAGGTTTTGTTGCCCAAAAATGAGGCAGTTTTAGGCAAGTATTCTATAGATCATGATTCAGTTCTGTAGTTACACTGAGGTGACCAGCTAACTCTCTCTGAATTTCTTTCTAGTGCCAAAATTCCATAAATTCATTTACTCATTTAGCAATACACATTGAGCACATACTATATGGCAAATACTATCACAGACACTGAAGACAGAGCACTGAACAAAGTAGATGAAATTTAAGTATGTAAATTATACACAGTACATACATGTTGAAATAAAATGAAATATTCTAGTTTACATAGAATTAATATTACGTGACTTAAGATCATGTTTGTATCTATAAAGGTATTATTAAAGATAGAAAGAAGATTTTCAGTACTGTATTATATGAACATTTTTATAACAATATGTATGTATGTCATGTTCCTGTAAGTAAAATAACAATACATACATGTTTTAAGAAACATACCAGAATCTGAACCTCTAAGCTAATTAGGGAATAAAAATGTTCACAAGGAGCAGTTTTTAAAAGCAAGTTTATGCAATGTTTTTGTTAGCTGTTATCAAAGAATTGTTTGATGACCATCTTTGACTTTTAATATATGCACTAACATTTTCAAGTAATGCTTCTGAAAAAAGAAGCACTTTCTCCATTTCTTGTAACTACTCAATAAAGGAGGTCAAATACCACATGCTGCCCTTGCACAACTTCCAATTCATGGGCTCTAGGCAAGTCAACATTTTTTTTAAAATGTGAAGAACATCTAGGGCCCTTGGGTGGCTGAGTCTGTTGGGTGTCCAACTTTTGATTTTAGCTCAAGTCCTGGTCTCAAGGTCATGCAACCAAGCCCCAAGTCAGGCTCTGCACTCAAAATGGAGCCTGCTTGGGATTCTCTCTCTACCTCTGCCCCTTCCACCTTGACTCATGCTAAATAAATAAATACATACGTAATACATAAAATCTTCTATAAGGATGCCAAGAATATCTGAATATTTCAAAGATTTTCATTTAAATTAGAGGTAAAGCATCAAATTAACTAGAGTTGTAACAATAGCTATAAGGTCTATCCCTTCTCTTTATAACTTTAAGTCCATTTCAGAGACTTGCCAAGTAAACATTTGCAATCAGTTATGGTGTCCTAAGTATTCAACAAATTTTTTTAAACAATGTTAATCTGATAAGTTTCACAGTTTTATTACTTCAAAAAAAACCCCATACGTTTTCCTGGTCCTCGGTTTCATTACTTATAAAATGTAAATAATGGACTGAATATAATCTCTATGAAGTGATATATGTATAAACCTTCTCTCTCTCTCTCTCTCTCTCTCTCTCTCCAGATCCCTAGCACCAACCCCCAGTATTTATCCAATAAATACTCAATGAGCAAACTATTTATAAGGAATAATCAATGATTCCACAAACTGCAGACCTTGTTCTCATTTTCATCTGATTGGAGGGGAAAAAGAGAGAGAGAAAAAATAAGGATAGGGGAATGAGTTTTTTTTATAAAACTAACACTTCATTTGATTTGGAAACTGTATTTTATTTCCAGTATTTATTACCTACATGTTTGGTGTTAAAATGCCCATACCATTTATGAAATAACTGTGACAGTATTTTGTAGTGATTTTTACCATAATTTCCTATCTTGGCAAAATTCAAAGTTAGTACACTATGTTGATCCCCTCCGTTCTTCAATTTCTTTACAATTTTTTTGACACCAAAAGTGGGGTACGCTATGTTGATCCCCTCGTTCTTCAATTTCTTTACAATTTTTTTGAAACCAAAAGTGGGGTGAACCAAAGGCAAGATGATTTCTGAAATGCCCTCAAGCTCCAAAATTCTAGGAGATAAACTTTTCTTTTTTTTTCTTTTTTTTTTTTTAAAGACTTTATTTATTTGACAGAGAAACACAGCCAGAGAGGGAACACAAGCAGCTGGAGTGAGAGAGGGAGAAACAGGCAGGGCTCGATTCCGGGACTCCGGGACCCTACCCTGAGCTGAAGGCAGAGGCTTAACCACTGAGTCACCCAGGTGCCCCGGAGATAAACTTTTCTTACTGGGTTGTGTGAACCATATAAATGCATGCAGTGAGTGATTCAGCACCATGGAGAGGTCTCCAAAAAACAACCCATCCTTGGGGACAAAGGGCTGCATTTAAATCAGTAGAAGATAGTGCAGGCTCTGCTTTGAACATGGCAATCTCCACGTGAGCATACAACTCCAAGTCTAATACCTAAATTAATGAGTTTAAGTTTCCATTTAATGAAATATTCAGATTATGATTACACTTAGTTTCATTAACTGCATTCTCAGAATAATGTGATGGGGTTTCCTTTTCAACTTGTAATTAACTTTATTGAGCATTCTTATTGGGGTTTTTCAAGCAGCTTCCTAAAACCTTGTTATAAATTTAGTGTATGTATTATGCTATTAAACTATGTTGCTTAATTTCATGTCAGCTGTTATTTTTTTAAAGAAGAAAAAAGTGAACACTAATCCTGAAAAATAGCAAGTTGACTGAACTAAAAAGAAGACTCTGAAAAGAATCTATACTCAACTCCTGACAGGTAATCCTGAGGTTTCAGTCTCCCCATGTCAGATATGGGATTTTTATTTTCCTACTAAAAGCAGTGTGACCTCACTGAACAAAATTCCCTTCTCCTTTTACACAATTTGTATAAAACTAATCAGACTTCCAAGAAAGACCTATATTCTTTTTTAGATTTATTTATTTTGGGGTGCCTAGGTGGCTCAGTTGGTTAAGCAACTGCCTTCTGCTCGGGTCATAATCCTGGAGTCCCAGGATCGAGCCCCACATTGGGCTCCCTGTCCAGCAGAGAGTCTGATTCTCCCTCTGACCTCTCCCTTCTCATGCTCTCTCTCTATCATAAATAAATAAATCTTTTTTTTTAAGATTTGGAGAGAAAGAGAAAGAGCAGGGGAAGAGGGAGAGAAATAAAGGGAGAATGCTCAAGCAGACTCCCCACTAAGCGTGGAGCCTGTCATGGGGCTTGATCCCCAGACCCTCAGATCACAACCTGAACCAAAATCAAGAGTCAGCCACTCAATCAACTGAGCCACCCAGGAGCCCAGAAAGACCTACATTCTAACACTAATAGATCTCCCCTCAACCAAAAACCAAGGAAATTTGGTACATGAAATTTTTCTGCTTTCTTTCACTATGATTCTTGGAAAGTTATTAGGGTGTATTTCTCTCTCAAAATGAAACATCAATTTCCCCCCCAAAAAATAAGTCCCAATCTCTTCCCTCTCCCTTGGCCCCAGGTTTTTTGAGGAGGTTTTCTGCATTCTCCCATGGCATCCTGACCTTATTTCTACCATGCTTCTTTGCAATTACCTATTTATTCCACTGTCCCATGAACTCCATGAGTTCCTAGTTTTGTGTCATTCATCCTTACACCTCCAATGCCTAGTACACTGCCTGGCTCACAGCAGGATTTTAGTAAGTATCAGTAAATACTGATTGGCTCAATGGAAATTTTAATGACAAGGAATCTGACAAATTGACCAAAATGTGAGTCCTCCAAAACAGAAATAGTGACTTTATCTCAAATGGTCCATTCTTGAAGATCAGTATGGTCTAATACAGTGACTTTTAGCAGAAATCAATAAATGAGGACAAGAAAGAGAAGAGATTTAACTGGTGCATCACCCATGCAGGTTTTTGGGGAAGGCACAAGAAAGGGCATGAATAGAGTACAAAACTTAAAGCCAGGCAGAGGTGGGTTCATGTTTGAACCCATGTATAGGATCTGAACTCCTTACTGAATATGTCTGTGGCCTGGGCTGGTTACTTAAACTGTCTGAGCCACAGTCTTTTCATCTATATGTGGGTGCAATACCAATTCAATACCTATTTCTGTTTAATTTTTTTACCCTTTTATATCCACACTAAGTGTCAAAAACATAGTAGACATGTCGTATCATTTAATCCCGACATATAAATAGAAAAGTTCTCCCAAATAAACTATGTCCAAGAGTAGGCTTTCCCTGGTATAGAAGTAACAGAACTTGGCATCTTTTAAGCTAAACCAGACACTGTGATGGGCACCTAGGCTTTCTTTACAAATAGTCCTACAGCTGCTTTGAAGCACTCTAGAAAACCATGCAAATCTAATTAGGCAATGCCATGTGGCCAGCATTAGTAGGAATTTTTGAAAACGATCCAGGAGGCGGCTTACAGAAAGTGGCAGGTTGGTTTCTTTTTTTTTCTTTTAAGGGCTCTGTTTCTCTGTTACTTGCACACGCACATACACATACCCTCACACACACCCTCATGTATACATAATCTCAGTTTCTGGGTGGAAAGACAAGACATGTTTGAGACCATACAGATTCCTATGGGCCTGGTCTGCCACTGTAAATATTAAGATCAATATTCCCAATAGAACAAAAGCTCATGTGTTTCAAAAGGAATAGAAGAAAAACATAAGACAAGAACAAATGTCTAAGAATGGGACAGCTGCTCCATCATAGCGGTTTCCTTGGGAAGAAATTGACAGATTCTTCAGTTCTCGTTTGCATCAAAAACATTAGTAATAACAAACACACACACACACACACACACACACACAGATTGTGTTATCAACTGACACACGGAGTGAAAACATTTTCACTTCGAAATATCAACTTCATGAATTCATGCTAGGATGTATCATCGTCCCCTCTTAATGGACCACATTAGCACTAATGTTCACTCATTCCACAAATAATAATGGTAACAACCAACATTTCTATGTTACCAGCCATTATGCTAAGTTCATTATATGTGTTAATGCATTTGATCATTCCAACAGTCTTGTATTTTGCTCCTTTTATTGTATGGGACACTGAGGTTCAAAAAATTAATTTAATCTTTCCAAGATTGCATAGCTACTAGGTGAGAGAGCAGACAGACATCCAGCTCAGTTATCTTTGAGACCAGCCAAGCCCTATCCCCTCCTCCCTCGTTGCAAAGTCATATTGGAAATGTTTAGCAGGCATCATCCACATATCAGAGACTCATCTATAACACTGAATACTTCAAGAAAAAAAAACAGAACTCTTGATCTAAAACCACACAAAATTGACTCAAGCCATTGCACTTGTTGTTATAGTTATAGCTCCAACCTCTAAATCCTATTAACTCTATGCATTACTGACCCATGTGCCAAAACCATTAGATCTTCAGAAGGAGCAGTTTTAGCCTGTGGAAAAGAATGTTCACATTTCAGAAATAAGAGTGTTGGTAGCCGTGGCTGGGTTGAAAAGAGTTAAAGCCTCACGGGAGTTGAAACGCACTGAGTTCCCTCAAAATTCAAAATCCCAAGGGTCCTGCTAACAGGTTCCAATGGGCTTCTTACAGGGCTTAGGCTTGAAGTTCATCCATCCATGCACGTGTCTGTTCATTCAACAAACATCTACTAGGCACTGTATCATCTCACTGGAGATACAGGGTGAATAAAACAGACATGCTCCCCCCAACAAAGCTTCAAACAGCAATCTGTACCCCACTTCTCAAGCCTGACCTTCTTGGAGAACCCACCCACCATAATCATGAGGCCAAGATACGCTCCACTTCACCCAGGGGATTAAACCAGAGTCAGACAGTTGATCCAGGGGAAGCCAGGCCACTAGCTGGTCAGAAACTATTCACATGTTCTCTCTCTGAATAACATGAATTAAACACACAGCAATTACATGCATTAAAGACAAAAGATTGTGATGCTTTATGACTCACTCCACCAACTGAAGTCCCAAAGGTAGCCCTGATTTCTACCCTTCCCGAGCCTGGATGTTCACCAGAAGACACCCCCATGTGTACCTAACAAAGTTCAGGCTATGCGTGGACACGTTCTTTCATTTTAATTTCATCGTGGATATTTTCAAATATACACAAGGACAGAATGAACCCCCAAGTATCTGGTCACCCAACTGCAATACTATTTTCCCTCTTGCGTTTCATTTGCCATCCCCCACAATTTTATGTTTTCTTGGTGATTTTTTTAAAGTAAATCTCAGTCATCATGCTGGGTGAGTTCCTCCGTTTCCATGAATCTCAGTTTCCTCCTTCATAAACAGGAATAGCAATACCCCTTCCGTGGGCTTTTCCATTTAGTGTACAAAAGATGTATGAGGCTGCCGTGAGCCAGCCCGGTCCCCACAACCTGGGGGGCTGCTCTGATGGTACAAAGTGTTTGTTCTCATGGAGTTTATGCTGTAGGCATAAATAATGAGATAGACAATTCCAGAGGGAGCAGAAGTTACGAATAATAGAGAAATGGGGAACAGTAGGTGACTTGAACGCCAGAGGGAGACAAGGAAGTCCTCTTGCGTGAGGCAGCTTTGAGGGTAAGACATAAAAAGGTGAAGACCTGCGAGCTGGGTTCTGGAGACGGGAAGTGCAGCAAGCACAAAGATCCTGAGGCAGGGATGAGCCAGGCTGTTTGAGGGTTGTTTTCAGTACAAGGAAAGGCATACCAAGCTTTAACACAATGCCTGGCACACAGCAAGTGCTCAATAAATGTCCGTTACTGTTCCTCCGAAGGAAGGACTCCACAAGATACTCAGTGCACTGCAGGGTATTTTGGAAATAGCCCTCTTTCCTTCAGAGCCAACAAATCTTTGGGTTCACCTAGCATATCCTTCATTAACTTCAACTCCTAAGGGGAAGACTTCCCCATTCTGCAAACACCTATACCAGAAGGAAAGGTCATGTAGTACAATGGTTACAACACAGACCTTGGGGTCTCACTGGCCCCGTTTAAATCCCAGCTCCGTCATCGAGTAACTGTATGAACTTTGCATAAGCCATTTAACCTCTCTGAGCCTCAGTTTCCTCACCTTTATGAGGTCAAAATAAACAGTACCAACCTAATAAGACTTTGAAGATTCAGTGTGCTTGGGGTTTAGAATGCTGTCTATATAAGTTACCGTTAATATTTTGCTATCTTTTTTTTTAATTTTATTTATTTGACAGAGAGAGATATAGCGAGAGAGGGAACACAAGCAAGGGGAGTGAGAGAGGGAGAAGCTTGATACGGGGCTCGATCCCTGGACTCCGGGATCATGACCTGAGCTGAAGGCAGATACCCAACAACTGAGCCACCCAGGCATCCCCTGCTTCTCTTTTCCAGACCCTCAAAGTTCAACCTTTGTAAGGTGGATGGTTGAGAGAGGGATAAACCAATTCTTCTCTTCCTGGAACTTTTAAATAGCTGCTCCCCTAAACCCACCAACTGTACCATCTTACATATGTTGAAATCTTACACGCCTGCCCTGAATAGGAAATTCCCCCGCTTCTGAAAAGATATCTGGGAATATCTGAGCCAGTATGGACAAATGAATGGAAACCCATTTGGCCCTAGACATGAACTATGCAGCATCTTCAGAAGCTAAACCATGGATCTGCTTTGCACCTAGTTCCTTGTAGACCCACTTGGTAATGATCCTGGGGCAGCAGGGGTTGGGGTGAGGCTGGAATGGGAGCTTGGTCTTTCTGATGGGTTCCATATCCTGAAACATCAGGTTAGCATTTCTCGAAGTTTCAGGCTGAGTTCTCACTTGCTCAGATTATGCTGCTAAATAAATAGGGGAACATCAATCCAATTCCAGAGAAGTGTTGCCTATTTGCATGGCATGGGAGGGTACTCTGTCCCACAAGTCTGGTTCTATTCCAATGGTGACCAGGTGAATAATTTTATGTGGCTGTTTTTAGAGACACTGGGGGACACGTTTTATACTATGGCAATAAAGGCTTCGTAATCGCTGCTGACTTATTTTAGGGTTGTTTTCAGTCTTTATCACATCATTAAACAATACTGCCAACCAAAATTCCACCATCAAGTTTGCTGTGCTAAAGACAATGCAGTATCCCGGATTGGTTCCTGGAACAGAAAAGGGCCGTAAGTGAAGAAACATCGTGGAATTCAAACATTATCCACAGCACAGCTAAAAATAACGTACTAATGTTGATTTCTTAGTTTTGACAGGTGTACACAGTAATGTAAGATGTTCACATTAGGGGAAAGTGGGTGAGGAGTATACAGAACTCTGGTGTTAGCTTTGCAACCTCTCTGTAAATATATTATTCCCCAAAACTAAAAACTGCATTAAAAAAAGAAAAAAAGTTTGCTATTAACACAAACAAATAGAGAGACGTTGATCTGGGCTCTCTTCTTGTATCCAAGGGCTCTCATTCTCATCGCCCATCCTTACAACGAAAGGGAGCCTATATTTACCCTGCATTCCCAGAAAGGATGGGGAGTGTCACTGGCAGGCTGCGAGGCTGGGGGGCGGGGGGGGGGGGGGAGACAGTAGCACGTTCATAGCACTTGAGGACAAAATGTGCCTTCAAAAGCAAACTATAATTATACAGAAGCTGAGGAGCGTTTGCAAAAAATCACTATCTCATCTGAATCTACATTCTGTTCATCAAAGAGGTCGAGGCCCTTTTGATTATCAGACTAAATATTTTTAGGCAATATCACTGAATGCCTGGAAAGAACACGAACAGCATCAGCTGAAGAAAAATCCGTCTTCAGATAAAAAGGCAAGTCTTGCATATCACAGGAAAAATCAACCCTAGGAAATTTATAAAGGAAAATTGGCAAAATCTCTCCACATTGAAGCTTTCTGCTCCCTTCCACATGCCTCTACTCTAGTCCTTTCCCACTCCCTTCCTTCTAAATATCCACTGACTTTTCATTCTCTTAGCATTTGACCAAAGCATAATAGGAAGACCAGAAAGGGGTCTAGCATTAGTACTAAGATGAAGAAAGAGAAAGAGCTGGAGAGGAGGATTCTCTTAAAGTTATGTCAAGTGGGTCACTGAAGAAAGACAGAAATGAAATTCAAGTTTAGGCTATCGAATTCCTGGTCAAATATGGTCACTTGAATGTTTAGTGAAGAACACCCCAATAATGGCATGCTGGGCCCCTTTTTGGCACATCACAAATGGATGCATTTTTGTTCCATTTTTTATAATGGTAAATCTTCACTGTTTCTACAGTGTCCAGAAAAGGTTTTTAAATTTAAGAGGTGAATTCTAATTCTGGCAGCAAGAGAGGGTCTAACTTCTCATTTGGACTAGATTCCTTCTCTCCTAGTTCTCAGTGGGTCAAAATAAGCTGTGGTGACTGATGGTTTCTTGAAACCCTGATAACTGATAAATACCAGTCTTCGAGGCCTATCCTCTCAGGAAACTCCAAAATCATTCCTTCTCCTGAACATGTGAATGTTCCCTGTGTCTATAATATATAAATAGTGCCTAGGAATCAATAAAAAGACAAAATCATTCCAAGGAAGCCTATCATTACTCCCAAGTACTGAATTAGTTACAAAAACTGAACTAATTACTGTGAATCTGTGGATGGGCCATATGCTTATTTTCCAGATGTGCTCAAGGATTCTAGGAAATAAGGTCTGGGTCAACCCAGAGGCAATATATGAAATTAACATCTTATTATGCAAGAATGCAATGTTAGCATACACCTGGATATCTCTTCTATAGTCTACCAGGAATGCTCTGGGATACTTCTACCCAGTAGAATATTACAAGACACATTTCTTCTAATTAGTATAAATATCATGGAAGATTGAGAGACTCAGATACAGACTGAAAGCAAGAATCACAAATAAACCCAGGTAGTCCATCACAAGAGACTTCTGAATTACTCGGTGCCTGGACACCCATCTCTGAGCAGTAATTTGCTTTCAGTACAACTTTAAACAAAAGCCCCTTATTGAAATGAGATTCATTAATGTTCCTTGCCCTTTTGCCTGATGCCATGATGAAACGTGGGTGACTTCAGTGAGTTTGTTATTCCATTTGAGTGCTGATTCAAAAATCATCCTAATGATTGAAATTTCATGTGGGAAACTTGGAAGGAGTCACCTGGTACAGCCAGGGACGCAACACCGTTTCAACTTTGTCTCCCCCACGGTGGCATTTGCTCATGTGTTGTGGCTGGAACCCACATACATCTAGCTTCAACTGATTTCCCAGTGACATCTGAAAGAGAATATTCTCATTTCCATCAAAGCCAGAGTTGGGTTCAGCAACTGCCATGTCAGATGCAATTAACCGTATCTTTCAGGGCTGTGAAATTCGGTCATAAAACTTCCAATCACTGATGTATTTTGCTCCAAAGTGTGGCTATTTCTCCTGCCATTCTACGACCCAGTTCATAAATACATAATGTTGAATTACGTAATACAATGACACCTCAGAAATTCTATTTGGTAGCTCATTTGCAAACTGTGTAAACATTGACTTTACCAACACATTGCAACATTTCTCCAAGGCTATGAAAAATTATCACCAGGCAGAATCATAGAATTAGCATCACCTATATCAAATACCACAGATTTATTCCTCTACCCACTGAGCATAAAAATTTGTACCCCAACAGTCCAAAACGATGACTCATCAAACAAAATACCAGTGCAACTCTGCAAGCGGAGTTTCAGCCAAAGCAACGGAGACTCCAATATGCGCGATGTGTTTAAGAACCTCCAGCCACAACTAAATGCATCTTTTACATTGTTTGGCTTTTGTTATTTTAAACCAAGCCCTCCACATTACTTTAATGTGGGGATTACTTGAAAACGTAATTGCTAGGGATAAACAGGGGAGTACACTATTGTCAAAAACTAAACAACCTCGCTTTCCCCCTCCCATCAGTCAGTACATCAGCTCCGTAACATCATATGTTGTATATAGAGACCTTTGTAAGGAAAGAAAAATTGAGGGAGCATACAGAGATCCCCATGTATGCTCTGTCAGTTGAAAAACACCTACTGAAACACAATAGCAAATGCAGCATTTTTTCCCCTAGCAGAAAAATAGAAGGGAATTCTCTGTAGCGATACTGTTGGATCACACTTACACACCCCAAAACAACATACTCACAACTGAGCACCCCCCACACAAACATGCACGTGCCCAAGCATACACACACAGAGTGGTTTATGATTTGTTTTTGCCAGACTCTGTTTTGATGAAAAAGAGATCAAATTCTTCTGAACTACTATCTGTTCATTGAAAACAGTATGAAACCTAAAGGACACAACTGGTCTACCTCAAGAAGTAGACAAATAATCAAATGCGCCATATTTCACTGATTTCCCCCATCAAGATAAACCACTAAAAGGTGTTATTGGCCAACGGATTAACTATCTCAGATGAACCAACCAAGTCACCCCTTAGTTAACAAGGTAGCCAACCATGATGAGCCAACCAAGAAGGCCATTCATTAACAGAAGAACCAACCATAAGAAACTAACCAAGGGGACCATTCTTTAACGGAGAAACAAACCAAGTGAAATCTGATGATGCCAAACACGGCTTCATTCCAGAGAAATGAAATCAAACTTCTAGCTGGTCAGCAAACAGAAAAGCTCTTAATGAACCCAAATACAGACCATGAAATCTAGACACATGACTACCGCATGGGTCACCAAGTGGGGCTCGGAATGGACCGCACGACTATACTTACGAAGATTATTTATGGGGGTTCTGGTATCCATGTTTTCATAATGCTGGACATGAACCACAATGTTGAGGTCCCTCTCCATGGGGTCAGTGTTGCAGTGGCCCTGTGGCCTCATGACATCTGCAAGGGCCCTGGAAGAAGAAAGAATTTAAATCTGTTCATTCCAAACACAATGATCGGCACCTGCTGTGCTTGGGGCACTGGGCTTATGAAGACAGGGCCCCTGACTCCACAGAGCTGCCATTCTAGTTAGGGGAGGGAGGGAGAAAAAGACATAAGGAAGTAAAAAAAGATGACTGCAATTAGAGGTTACATGAGGACTTTGTGCAGAACAGTCCACACGCTCCTCACAATAGCTACTAAAGAACAGCATCAACCACTTCAAGGAGCTGTTGAGAGGATTCAATGAAGAATCTATGTAATATGTCTACACCCCTAAACTTAGTCCCCCCGCCATAGCTAACACTAGATCCCACACTTCACGTACAGCAATGGTCCACTGTTGGCTACAAATAATATTTATGGCGTACTTACCATAAGCCGACTCCCAGGCTAAACACATTACGTGCCTTAATTCAACTAGGTAGTATATGAGCACCTTCTGAGGTTTATTACTCCTTTGCGGATGAGCAAAGAATGGCTCAGAGAGGTGACTTAACCTGCTAACAGTCACACAGCCAGTTGTACAGGGCTGAACCAGAGCCTGTGCTCAGCTCTGCACCCTGCGTGCATCAGGTTTCCTGCAGCTAAGGAGGATTTAGTGTGATCCAGCTGCACCCCATACTGGTGCCCCTCTTAATCAGTAGCTGGAATAGAGAGAAAGCATACAACCTGATTCACCAGCTGTGTTTTGGGCCCTTCCCATCTATCATCCTGTTTAATCTCCCTGATGCTTACCCAAGGGTTGATTTTTTTTTTTTACTACTATTTGACAAATAAGAAAACAAGGTGAGAGGTGTTAAGGGACCGTACTAGTTTCCGAGGGCTGCTGGAACCCCAGAAATTATGGTCTCCCAGTTCTGGAGGCCAGAAATCCAAAATCAAGATGTCAGCAGGGCCACACCCCTTCGGGAACCTGTAGGGCAGTCCTCCCTTTGACAACTCCTGGCTTCTGCCAGGTGCTGGAATTCTCCATCTTGCCCTGGTGTGTCTCCCAGGTCCTCTGTCTTATAGGACACCAGTCATATCGGGTTAGCGGTCCACCCTGCAGTAGGATAACCTCGTCTTAAATCACGACATCTGCAACAATTCTATCTAAATCATATCACAATATCAGGATTTTCAAAAAGACTTTTTTTAAGGGGTGGTGGGGGAGAAGGGGGCTGGCACCCAGCCCAGCCAGAACAGTAACCTTCACAATGAGACATGAACTTAGCCAAGCAGCTCAGTGTTTGCACATCGAACAGAGCAGAGAGAGCTGTCAGTGGGTATCACTTCTAAGGTTAGACCTCACCGACACATTGACTTCCCTTTACCTGCTCTCCATCAGGTCTCTAGACATGATTATCCTTGAATGGTAGAGACTGTTGCAGGTGTAATTGCACAAGTGTGTATCTTTGATGTGAGTAGTGGTTTTACCATAAACTTCATTGTTGCTTTCTCTTTGCACAACATGAGAGCTAGCCGTATCGTGAAATGTGAACCTCCTTCATGTCGTGGTTTCACAGTCAAGTAGCAAAGGATCAGCCCTGCTTATCCGTTTCCCTGGTTTGCGGCACCTACGTGGTCAGCAACACTCCCCTACCTCCGTACTCAATACTCGTCCACACCTCCTCTCCAGGGTCCAACCCCACAAGTGATATTGCCATGTTTTCGGGTCTATCCCAATGCTCTTAACCTACCAGAACCCTCTGAGTCCAAATCAAGGGAGACAGAGAAGCAAGGCGAGCTCTTTGACTGAGGTCCACACATACCACCTCTGAACACAGTGGGCCCATATCCTGGAAAAGCAGGCTACCTGCCGAAATTCACTCCCCTAGAGCACCAATTCTCAGTGACCGGCCATCCAGGAGCGACATGCTCCACTAGGCACGTGTTGAAATGCAAATTTCCAGATCCATGCAGACCCACTGACTCAGAAACTCCAACAGCAGGCAGGGCCCAGCCACCTGTGTTTTCTGCTACACATTCAAGTCTGAGACTCTGTTAGGGTAGCAGAGGCCCCTGGCCTGGGAGAGGGGTTGCTCACGGGGCAAAGAGACAACGGAGAACCGCAGCTGGTGAGATGTGTCAGATGTGAGATACAGGGAACACAGCAAGAGTCCCATGTGAATTATAGGAATAGACTGAGTCCTCCAAGAGACAAGAGAAGAGCAACTGCTCGCATTCATTCATTCCTTCCTTCACTGAGCAAACATGCATTGCCTACTCTATGCCAGGCACGGTTCAAGGCACTGGGAATACAGCAATGTGCAAGCTGGACAAGACCACTGCCAGCCGGAAGTTTCTATTTCAGGGGAGAGGATAAGAAGTATGCATGTTAAATAAATCAACATGAGCTGTGAAAGTGAAATAAACTAAAGTGTTAACAGGTTCAAGAGACACCAATGCACAGCTGCATTATTCCCAACAGCCCAAGAGTGGAAAACAACCCAAATAAACGAATGAATGGATAAGCAAAATATGTGATATGGGATGGAGTGTGATGCAGCCATGAAAACAATGAAGTACCGATGCCTTGTGCAATGTGAATGGAACCTGGAAACCTGATCCTCTGCGAAGGAACCAGAGCCAGAAAGCCACAGAGTGGATGATTCTATTTATATGACATACTCAGAATAGGCAAATCCGTAGAGATAGAAAGTAAATGAGTGGTGGTGGCCAGGGGCTAGAGAGAGGGAGAACTGGGGACTGGCTGTTGCATTAATGTACACAGACTCGATAATGAAAAGTTTCTAGGATCAGAAAGTGGTATTAGTTGTTCAACTTTGTGACTATGCCAAAAAAAAAAAAATCACTGACTTGTACATTTTTTAAAAATTCTAAATAGAGAAAGAGAGATAAGGTGGTCAGGAAAAGCTTTCCTAAGGAGGAGACATTTGAGTTGAGTCTGGATGGGGGGGAATGACCTTCCTGGCAGAGGAAACTGCAAGAGCAAAGGCTCTGAGGCAGGAAAGAGATCATATATTTGAGATACAGGCAAGAAGGCCAATGAAGCTGAAAGATGGCCAATAAAGAAGGGGCATTCAAGATGAGGCTTCTCCTACCCATTCTACGGAGCAAAAAGCTGCTCAAGTTAACCCAGCGAGCTCATCAGCGCAGGGAACGAGATACAAAACTGAGCGTCCCTGGACGTTGAAGCCCCACCTCCTTCCCTGCTCTGTGCTGTAAGCAAGGTCTACATCTCAACAGGGCTGCAGGAAAGGAACATCTGAGGCAAAGGGTGCATGTCCTCTAACCCTAATTTGCCTGTTCCCCTTCTAAACAGGTTCTTCATCAAGAGCTTCAAGGGATCTCTGAACCCCTCTGGAATTGAATGGAAATTTTGCACATTTTTCTTGAACAAGAAGCCATAACTTTCCCCAGATTCTCTAAGGAGTTTTCCCTCCAAGAATTCCAAAATATTTAGGCTTTCAAGAGGTTAGCAAACTAAGTTATTGGGACAAACTGCCACAAACTTGGTCAGCACTTGCTTTCTACAGATCCCCTGGGATTTCTTCTTGAAAATCCAGCCCAGAAGCCAAGCCTGCTTTTCCCCCAAGGAAGCCCCTCCCAGAGTGTACAGTGGAAATGAGGGTTCCTAAAAGGCATCCATATCCTGGAAAAGCAGTCTGCAAGCTATGGTCCACTCACTCGAGGGCCACATAAAATGATTCGGCCTCAGGAAAGGAAATCTGAGAACTTCTGTGTGTGCTCTTCAGTGGTTCAAGTAAGAAATCAATGTCATATGTGGATGGTTGCTGGAGCCCTCCCTTGAATTGCCCATGTCAGACAGTGAGAAGCAGGAACCTCAGGCCCTGGAGGGTGACTGGTACCAGCACCATCATTGGGGTGCAGCTCCTACACCTGGGTCTGTACACCCCAAAAGGGATTATGCAGCTGGATTACCTATCTGTAAGTAGGCTAACCATCGCCAAGCAGGCATGTGGCTTAAAAATGTCCCCCACAACAAAACTGCAGCCTGAAGACAATATTAACAGAGCAAATCCAAGAACGCAATAGAGTTGACTCTCCCCCTCTCTGCAACAGCTAGCTCATCACAAGGTTAAACATGATGACTGTCTTTTCAGATCAAAGCAAAGTCAGCCAAAACAATCCAAACTCTCATGAGAAATATTCAAAATATGGATTATTAATGCTGAGCTTCCTCCTCAACCTTTGAGATACCCCCTGATGACTGCATGATGTCATCGCGCTTAGCAACCCATCTTACGGTAGTATTTATTGTGCCTTCAGCCCCGTTTGAAATTTCTGTTTTCATACGTGCTTTATAATGCACTTAGAAACTATTAGCAGGTACAAGCACATACTCACTAGTCAAACTAATGGGCGCATGTATTAGGGCACATACATAAAAACATGTTATAAAACATGTCTGAGAATTTTAATAAGACACAGGAAAGAACTAACTACCCACTGTGTGCTGTAAGCCAAATAAATTCCCATGGATTTGTCATCTATTTGTGGTAAATAGGTTGGGTGCTTCTCAAAGTGCATTCATATTACCTAAGGGTCTTATTAAAATGTAGATGGGGGTGCACCTGGGTGGCTCAGTAGGTTAAGAATCCGCCTTCAGCTTGGATCATGATCCCAGGGTCTTGGGATCGAGCCCCACATGGGGCTCCCAGCTCAGGAGGAGTCTCCTTCTTTCTCCCTATGCCACTCCCCCTGCTTGTGCACTCACTATCTCTCTCTCAAATGGTAAAATCTTTTTTTAAAATGCAGAGATTCGGTTTCAGTAAGTCTGAGGCAGGGCTTGAGATTCTCTGCTCAAGCACCCAGGTAATGAAAATGCTTCTACTCCACGGGTCAGACTGAGTAGCAAGATCTTAAAAGTACTGTGACAGTTGATTTTAAGTGTCACCTTGACTGGGCCAGAAGATGTCCCAATATTTGGTCGAAAATCATTCTGGAATGTATCTAAGAATGTGCTTTTGGATGAGATGAAAATTTACATCAAGAGACTGAGCAAAGCAGATTGTCCTCCAGCCTGTGGGTGGGCCTCATCTAATCAGTTGAAGGCCTGCCTAAACAAAAGGCTGACCCTCACCACCTGAGTAAAAGGGAATTTTCCTGCCAGATAGCATTCCAACTGGGATGAAGTTCTGAAGATTTCAGACTTCTAAGGGCAAGTCCACATAATGTATCTCTTCCTTGATATCCCCTCACCCAGTTCAGAACAAATACGTTGAAACATAGCCATTTTTGAAGTCAGATGATTGGATATCGGCAATTCTATAAGGTTCAACTCAGTGTCAGTTTCCTTCTAGCTCTACTTGTGTGTTACTTATCTCAGAGCATTTGACTGTTGGCCCTGTGGTAGGAAATTGTGTTCGTACGATTCCCTGTTGTCTTAGAGTTCTCGACACAGTGCTGGGTATGACACAGGTACTCAATAAGTACCTATTACATGAGTATGTGAAAGAGTGAATGAATAAAAGATGTACTTTCTTATGTAAACCAAGATGTCAGAAAGCAGAACTCCTTTGTGCCGGCTACTGTCCTGGGCGCTGAGGATACAATGGCAGAAGAGACTCAGGTGTCCCCGCATTCCTTCCTGTGGACAGTAATGCAAGGAGACAGATAATAAACTAGCAAACCAGTAAACATGCACATTCATTTTAGGCTATCATGTGAAATGAAGCCAGTAACACCAAGCGATGGGCTGGAGGGACGAGGCAGTGGCGACTGAGCCTGGGTGGTCAGGGATGGCCTCTCAGAGAAGGTGACATGTGAGCTAAGACCTGAAGAGCAAGAGCCAGCATGTGAGGTCTGACAGAGGAGCCAACACAACTGCTCCGAAGTAGCAATGAGCTCGGTATATTTGAGGAACAAAAGAGAAGGCTGCGTCCCTTTACTTTCCAATTACAGTGAGCAAATAAAAGACCCCAGCATTTCCAAACAGAGTTCAGAGTCCCAGCATCTTGCTTCAAAGCTTCCAGGAGTCCCAAGGTCTGAACTATGTTCTGACATTTAAACACTTGAATAGGATTCTGGAGCATTTCCTCTTGTATCAGAAGCATCTTTTTTTTTTCAAGAATGCAAAGGCAATGGGCGGGAGGTAACTTTGTGGAGCAGTGGTTACACAGGTGTAGATGAAGCTCATCTGACTGCACTTCAGCTGTAAGTGTGTTCATTTTACGGAATACATTACACCCCAGTGAAGGTGACTTCGGAAACACAAGGACTCAGGGGCACCTGGGTAGCCGACTCTTGATGTCGGCTCAGGTCAGGATCTCAGGGTTGTGAGATCAAGTCCCCCATGTCAGGCTCCATGCTGGGAGTGAAGTCTGCTTAAGGAGCTCCCTCTCCCTCTGCCCCTCTTCCTGCACTCTCTCTCCAAAAAATAATGATAATAAAATAAAATGCAGGACACAATGCCCAAAGAGAAGCAAACATACCCTACAGGGAAAAAGAATCAAGAGAGACTTTTCCATTGTCAACAGGATATGCATACAATGGCTTCTCTAACCTGGGGAGCCAGTCAAAGCCATAGGATAAGCACAGATGTGCGGCTAGAGAGGGAAAGGTGGAAGAAGACAGAAAAGACGAAAGAAGGATGTTTAGCACTTGATGTTATTTCTTTACCAGGGGCTCCCACTCTTCTGAATAGTGTTTGAAAAACACACAGGACAATGGGCTGCGTAATCTGCCACTTGGATTTCTGATTGTGTTTGAAGGTGGGCAAAATAATGACATGTGTTCCCTACTGGCTTCAGGGGTACAGAGCTTCAAACACGTGTCCCAGCCCCAAGGTCATTTCTCATCAATGCCTTCTCTAAGAGGGCTGGCCCTGCCAGGAGCAAATGCAGAAAACATCCCTGGACTTGATCTCACGGTGGCTCCTTGAACTGGCCCCGCTGGGTTGCCACTTGCAGAGCATCAAGCCCTTCTTTGGGATCTGAGACAGCGGGCATCCTGCACATGTCCACTCAAAGGCAGTGCAGTCTAGTGGTCAGGGACCTGTGCTCTGGCCTCTGACTCTCTGGGTTTGAAGTCTGACTCCTCCACTCCCTGGGGGCTTGTTCATCCTCCTGGAAAGCCATCTGTGCCTCTTAGAAGGCAGACTCCCGCAAGGCTTGCCTCCCTGTGGAAGGAAATTACATGAGAAGGGACACACAAGCTTGCCACCAAGCATTCGGCAACATCACCTAGGCCAACACTTTGTAAGGCACTTAATGTAGTCCTCCCTGGGTCTTCTCTCCTCTTCTGAACGTGCCACCTCCGCCTGCTAAGTCTAGAGGACTTAGCAGACCTGACCAATATCACACGGCTTAAGAGATGTAGCAGAGCAAGGGCTAGGTTCTGAGTTCCGGGTTTTATTTACCTCTTCGGCAGAAACAGAATAGATAATTCTAACAGTAAGAGTTAGCAGTGACCATAAAAAGGTCCTGTGCTAAGAGCTTCCCAAGTCTCAGCAAAACCTCACAGAAGCTTATGACGTAGGGATCATCGTTGTCTTGTCTTACAGACAAGAATCTAAAACTCAGAGAAGTGAAGTCATTTTCCCAAGGTCACACAGCTATTAAGTGGCCAAGCCAGATTGAATCTCGGGCCTTGTGACTCGAGCCCCCTGCTGCTAAGGTTGGCCTGACAGTGTCTCCAGGGACTGCAGGTAAGGATGCTAAGTGAACTGGGGGGGGGGGGGGGCAGAGAGACCCAGGGGAACCTGAGAGCTTCCTAAAGAGGGAAGTCACCACTCAGCAGCAAGCAATAGTTCCCATGGGAAAATTCAGGCACAGTGTTATTGGACTTGCCAATTTCTCTAGAGAAATCAGAAATCCAGATGTCTGTGGGAAAACTCCCAGCTTTTAAAGGTTGGCAATTGGTTCTAAGTTGGTTTTAAAACACAATATCTAATAGAGACTAAAGAAATTAACAGCCACATGCAGTGAGCCTTGACTGGATCCTCGTTCAGAAACCCCAAGCTCTAGAAGACACAACTGGGAACATTTTAATAAGACTGGATATCTGATGACATGATGGAACCCCCATCCTTTTTCTTGGGTGTGATACTGGAATTGTGGTGTGGGGGAGAATGTCCTTGTTCTTAGGAGATCCACGCTGAAGTATTTAGGGATGGAGAGTCATGTCTGTAACTGATTTTCAAATGCTTCAGCCAAAATACAAAAGGAAAAAACAGAGAGGAGGAGGAAGAAAGGGAGACAGAAAATAAAAATGTAGAGAGTACTATAAAGCATATATGACAAAATACTAATGATTGCTTAGTCTAGATTAGTTCTCAACTTGGGGGTGATTCTACCCCTTGATGACATGTGGCTACGGCTAAAGACTTTTTTTTTTTACTGTCACTGGGTTGTGGGGTGGACACTACTGGCACCTAATGGGTAGAGCCCAAGGATGGTGGCAAACACCCCTCACTGCCCAGGACAGCCCCCACCACCGAGAATGAGCCAGCCCCAAATGGTGATGGTACTGGGGGTAAGAAACCTCACATGCTATTCTGGAGTTCTTCCCTATTACTCTTCAAGTTTGGGTCGTTGTTGTTGTTTTGCTTTGTTTGTATGTTTAAAATGTTTCACAGTAAAAAAAAAAAAAAGAAGAAGAAACTTAAAAATAAGACTGCATCAGTAGAAATACCTTGCAGATCAAACAAAATTTGTCTCCGGGGGGTTGGTAACCATAGCTGGCCACCATTTGTAGTCTCTTCTTCCAATAAATAGTGAGTGGGAGCCATGCTATTGTGGCTGGTGAATGAGTTCTGTGGAGTTCTTAGAACAGCGTAAGCAAGACCCCCACAGCTCCTGGAATTACTTTCTCCTGCTTTAAGTCCCAATCAGCCCAGGACGAGGCGCGTCACATGCCCAGGACCCTGAGCCTAAAAACTGACATCACTGAGGCCTCTTCTGGGATCACACAAGTGCATGGGGTCCCAGGAGCAGTCGGTGACCCGGGGACAGCAAGGGGCTGTAAGTCTTTGAAGGGAGGGTGCAGTCAGGCGAAATGAGAACCCACCCCTGGGCTCACTAACCTGCACAGCCCAAGACAAAATAAATTAAGAGGCTGCATCGAAGACATAAGATTCACCTGGAAGCCACCTTAGAAGCTCTCTGAGGCCAAGCTCCGTGTGCCGGCCCCACCCAATTCACAAATTAACCCCCCAGCCCCTACAGGCAACAGCTAATGAGCTCTGGCTGTGGCCCTGACTCCAAAAGATTCCCGACAAGATGCATCTGGAGGGTCCTTGGAGCAGCCCCCAGCACCACAACTACACAGAAAGCCCTATACCTGCAGACAACACACAACAGAATGCAAATGAGAGAGTCGTGGGGGACTAATTTCTCCATCTCCAACCCTGTACGATAGTCCCAAACTCAAGAACAGTCTTTGTTAACGTGGAGGGCACGTTTTATGAGCTATTCAGGGAGGCTGTTCAATGCAAATTTCTAGGGCTCATCCCAGACCTACACAGATTTGGAATCTCTTCGGACAGAACACAAGAATGTGCATTTTGCATTTTTAGGAAGCCCCCCCCCTCACCCCAGTGCTGACACTGAAAACACAGTGGAAACCAGGGGTTGGGATTGCAGGCTCCCAGATGACCTTGGGCCAGCCACCCAAACTGGATTTTCTCATCATTAAACGGGAATTAACAGCACCTGTCTCATAGTTGTGAACACTAAATGAGTTTACACACACACATGCATGCACTCATGCACCTACACTCACATACACGTGGGTGCGTGTGTACGTATGTACACACAGACACACACACACACACCATCCTAGCACGGTGCCTGGCAAACGTTAGTTCCTTTTCCTTAATAGTGATTGGCCCCACGCTGGAAAACCTAGAGAGCTTTACAAAAGTACAGAGGCTTGGAGCAGCCCTGAAGATTCTGATCTAAACTGTAGAGGGTGGGGCCCCTAGCAACAGGATTTTTTGAAAAGCACTCCAGGTGATCCCAAACAGTAGCTGGGGTTAAAAACTATAGGGTGGAAACGGCCAATAAAAATCAACTATTCCTGGGGGCCACAGGTGGAGCCTCCAGGTCTCACCTAATTCTTGATGTCAGGGTGGTGAGTTCAAGCCCTGGGATGGGCTCCAAGCTGGGGGCAGGAGGGGGTCAACTGTTCCTTCTCTCCAAGAGAATGCACTCTCACTGTATTCTGGAATTCCCAAAATGTGTAGAGAGGAGAAGCCATGCCGAGGCTGTTAGTTACCACAGGACTGGTTGGCCGCAAATCCCACCCCCAAGCCGCCCTTTCCCGGTACCTGCAGAAGAAAAGTGGCTGCAACCAGCTAGGCTGGGTGATTCTTTTTCTCCTGACAGAGCTGCAAGGGGGAAGGACAGGAAGCTGAGTCCCTGCTGGGCCCTCAGGTCTCCGGTGGAGTGCGATCTCCACAGGAATACCCAGGATCACCCTTAGGTCGGCTCCCACTTTCTCACCTCCCTTCTCCCACCACCCCCCACCCAAACAGCCAGGAGGAATCCTTGAAGTGCTCCTCAGCAAGGAAAGGGCCGGGTGGATATTTCGGCAGAGGAATTAACCCGAATCTGCAAAGCAGCCTACCTATCCCTGGGTGACTCTCTCCCTACCAGGGCGACACCCGCTGCCTGCCGCAGTCCTGTCTCGGCACTCCTCTTTCACCTTAACACAGACCGCGGGAAGCTATAGGGATTGGCGGGGACGGCGGGGACGCGAAGCACCCGCCGCTGGGGCTGGTGACGGGGCATCTTGGGGGTTGCAGGAGATGGGCGGGGCCAGCGTGTTCCTCTTAGTTGGTCAGGGTTTCTTGAATATCCTCAGACCTGACTTGGTTGTGCCTCAAGACCCCAACGTCCATCCACGCCTCCCTTCTGACCCAAACCAAGAGCAACTTCTTCACCTCTTCCCCCAAATCCCTCCTCACTGGGGGGGGGGGGGAGTCATCGGATACTCTGCGTATAAATAGAAAATAATTACTAGTGAGGTGGTAATGTTCCTTTGCCTATTTTTGGTGGGTCTCTTTGTTCAGATTTTTAGGCAGGCGCACGGAGCGCGTGCAGCCACACGCGCACACATGAGCCCCGCCAGAGGTATGGGGAGGGTGTGTGTCTGTGTGTAGTGGGGGGACACATAGCGACCCCTTTGCCCACACACGGAAAGAAGACCGAGCTTGCGCCCAACCACACAGCTGTTCGAAGACTGCCTGTCGCTCTTCAACCCCGCCCGCCAGACCTCACGCCAACCCTGGCCTCTGCCGGGTCTGGGGGCTGCGTCCTCGAGGCTTTGTCCTCCGCCTCCAAAGTTACTGGGTTGTGCCAATCAATTTAGACACTTTTTTAAAAAGCAAAAGGCAAATAGCTCCATTAATCCCCAAATGCCTTCTCCCATCTGCTGCGACTTGCTCGCGCTGGGACTTGCATAATGAATAAGGCAACCGGGAAAGTTGACGAATCAGGGTGTTGGGGGGCGGCGGGGGGTGGGGGTGAGCGGAGCTCCCGCCCTTGGAGTCCACGCCAAGGCCGGCAAGGGGCTCAGCGCGCAGCTGAGGCCGCGGCCCCCCAGTAGGGAGAAGTGGTGACCCGGGAAAGGGGCGAGGGTTTGGGGCGGAGGAAGGCAACCGAGGTCTCAATTGCAGGGACCCGGCAGCTCAGGGAGAGCGAGGCGGCCGCTCCAGGCAAGGCTTTTGTTCTCGCCCTCCCCTCTTTCCACCTCCCTCGCCTCTTTTTCTCGAGCCGTACGAGTTGCAGGCGGCACACACTCCTTCCCTCCCTCCCTTCCTCCCTCACACACGCGCACGCGGGCTCACACACGCCCCCCTTCCCTTTCGGGCTCGCCTGCCCTGTTTACCTAGAGGCTAGGATGTGGAATCTGAGCCGGGGACCCCTCCCCAAAACCCAAGACTTCGGGGCCACGGGCTCCTGGGCTGTGTGTCTCAGGTCCGCTTCAATCCTAGGCGGGAGGGTGAAGGGAGCAGAGACCCCCGACACACACACATACACACGCTCAAATCCACACCTGTGCGGAGCCCAGCGCCCCCTCTCCGCGCTCCCAGCCGAAGTTGGCTTTCCCGGGCGACCTCCCCCGGCGGAGACGCGGGGGTGGGGGGGGGTGGTAGGGCCATTGCCTGGGGAAAGGTGGAGAGGAAAGAGCGGGGAGAGTGGCGCCGGGAGGGGAGTCGGAGGGGGTAGGCAGCCCACCTGGACATGTGCTCCCTTTGGGGCCGGTGCGCTTTCTCCAGACCCAGCTTGGTGAAAATGCCAACAAGCACCATGACGGCCACCACCCCGCAGATGATGTAAACGATCAGGTTGGTCTTGTCCTTGGTAGGGTCGTGCAGGGGGTCGTCCTTGCGCGCGGGGGGCTTGCCGGTGTTGAGCCAGAGCGGAGTGTCGTAGTTGGTGCAGGTGCTCTGGTTCAGTCGCCGCTTCTTAAATGTGCAGCAGAACCGGAAGCCACAAGTCCCGCAGCAGAAGATGAAGTCGCCCGAGCTGCAGTTGAACGGCGGGTCCCACTGGCCCATGACATCGAAGTAGCCCCTGCAGAAGTCCGGCGTGGGCGCCCGGGTCGGGGGCGCGTCCGAGACCCCCGCGCCCTCGCCCGCCTCTCCGGAGGCGGCCCCGGAGCGGTTGCCCCCCGCCAGCACTACCACGCCGCCCAGCTGCGCCAGCTGCCCGTGCCCCGCTCGCTCCTGCGCCCGGCACACGCGGGCGCACAGCTCGGTGATGAAGCAGCCGAGGAGCAGCCGGAGGACTCGGCGCATCGTGTCTCCCAGCCCGGGCTCGGCCGCTCGGCCGCCGCTGGAGCCGCTGCAGCCGCCTCTCGAGGCGCGGCCGAAGCTGCCGAGGCTGCTGCCAGGGGCTGCGAGCCGCCGCGGGCCGCACATGCAGGGAGCCGCGCGGGGCGCTCGGTGGTCGGCGGCCACTGCGCTCGGCTCAGCCCGCGTTCGCCTCCAGCGCGCCGCGCGCCGAGGGGCCGGCCGGGGAGGAGCGCGCCTGGCCGGGCGGGGGGAGGATGAGCGGGGGCAAGCGCGGGGTGCAGGTCCGGCGGACTAACGGGGGGAGGCGGGGGCCCGAGAGCAGGGGAGAGTCGGTCTGTTGGCGCTTCCCCTCCGCTGGCGTCTTCGGACCAGCCGCCCCGCGCCCGCTCGCAGGATCCCTCTCACCTCTCCAGCTCTCCAAGTGCGCCGGAGAGAGCGAAGCAACACTTGTGGAATGAAGGGAGGGCAGAAGGGAAGGGGGAGGGGGAGGAGGGCGGGCAGAGGAGGGAAGGGGGGTGGAACAGGCGCGAGCTCGAGAGGGGCGGGGGCGCGGAAGAGGTGACTCGGGCGGGCGGGCGCGAGTTGGGGGGCGTGCAGAGCTGAGCTAGGCTGGAGAGCCGGGAGGAAGGAGCTTCTTCGGCAGCCGCCGGGCTGGAGGCACCGCTCCGGTTTCCCGGCAGGTGGAGGACCAACGCGGGACCTCCCGCGCCCTTTCTGGGCGGGAGGCGCGGTTCAGACCCGTTCTGCGCGCACAGGCCGCTCAGCCCGTGCCTTTTTCAGGCGTGCGTGCTTAGGAGCTGCGGCTCGAATCTGCCCTCCAGGGAAGGGGTGACTCGGAGGGGTAAGGACAGACTAAGTGGCTTCCACTCCGAGGCAGACGGGGGCACAGTCTGATCAGGCTCGCCCTTTCCAGGTGCACCGGGTCACCTCACCCTTCCCTCGACTGCGCCCTTCAAGCCAGGCGTGCCTCCCGGATGGTTCAACTCCCTGGGACGAGCCCGAGGACCAAGGCTGAGCTGGGAAGGCAGGGTGGCAAGCCAGTGGGCCCGGGGTAAGCACCCCCGGGAGAGGGCCGTGGGACGCACTATAGTCAAAGAAGCGCAGGGGGGAGGGAGCAGACAAGGCCGAGGCAGTGGCACGTCCCACGTCCCGGAATTTCTTTCCTTGGGACTCTCCCAGGCCCCTGGATCTGTCACTTTCTGTCCCTCTACGACCTCGCAGCGTTCCCTGCGTTCCACAGGAGGGCACACGGCGGCGCCGCCTCTGAGCGCCCAGATCCCGTGCAGCGCAAGGCCTGGGCACCGCGCCTCAGCCACCCTCCCGCACCTGGAGCCCGCGCGTGGGTCTCCGGAGCCGACTGGCCCCTGTGCTCACCGAGCCCCCCAGCCATCCTCACCCGGTGCTGCAGAGTCCAGCTTTGGGCCCTCCGCTTCCAGCCTCCGTTCGCCTGTGAGAAATTTCCAGATCTGCCTTCTCCACTCAGCCAATTCCAGTCATCCGTCGTCCCTCTCCCCTTTCTCCCACTTCTTTCCTCTGCTTGAATTTGACTCCAGTAGCCCCCAAAACGGGATTTGCACCAAAGCTGCTACACCGAAGATAGATCTCCACACGCCCCTGCGTTTTGTTTTTAATTGAATTAACTAAGTATACACTTTGCAGTTGGCTAGGCAGTTTGCAGGGAGATGATGTCTCCACCACTCTCCCCTCCATCAGGCTGCAGTCAGGGGCTTCTCCGGGCATTTTCAAATCGCCAAAAAGTTGAGCCACAAATAAAATGACATACTGGGTCCCCTTCGTTGAAAAAGCATTGGGGGGGGTGCATGTTGGACCCTACTGCAAGTTTTCTCAGGATGAGAGGGAGTTTGCCTAATCATGCCTTCTCTTTGAAGATTGTCACCTAGTGTCTTCCCAAAGAGCAGCAAAGAATGACCCTGTTCCATCAAAAACACCAGGCCAACCGTGATGGAGCATATCCAGAGTACACCAGCCCTAGAAGATCTGTTGACTTGCGGGCTGTATTTTGTCCCAAACCCACCTGGACAAGGTATGAGATTGTTTAGTCTAAATTCATCAGCTCCATCATAATGGGATCCTCAAAATAGGACAGTGTGGCGTGTCTGTCGACCCACGCCCACCACCACTGTGTGAGTCTCTACAAACACAAGCATTGGTGTGTGAGAGCTAATGATAGCTGACATTTATTCGGTGCCTGCAACATGCCCACTAAGCTTGTCTTTTCTAAAATCACCTCCTCACAGATGCTTAGAGCAGTTCCTAGCTTCTAGCAGACAATCTGGGAATATTTGCTAAAACATTTGAGGGACTGATCTCATTTAACTCTATCTGCTAGGTAATATAACCAGGCCCACACAACAGAGGGAGAGACTGAGGCCCAAAGCAATTAAGCCAGTTGCCCACAGACATGTCTCGGTCTGCTTCTGACCCAAGAAATTTGACTCCTGGGCCTGTGTTCTAACCCACTGCAGGGAGTGCCTTCCTAAAATAGGCCTCCAGACTCCCCATCCACCTGACACTATAATATACATTTGGTTTCTGTCTGTCTCCCCACACTGAAATGGTAAAGTCCAGGGCAGAAAGAGGCCTTGACTCCTACAGTCTCCCAGCACCTACAACAGTGCTGGACATGAGAAGCACTCAAAATATATTTACAGTCTGCTTTGATTAACATGTTAAGATCTTCGATGCAAGACCCTTGGTGTTAAACCAAGAGAGGAAAGGGATAGACGATGAAATTTCTGCTGCAGGGACCATGCACAGGGGTTGGGATATTTCTACACGGTAAATGAGAATTGGGGAGGGCTCCTCCAGCAGGCTTGCCAAGGTCCAGGAAGAGGCTGAGGGCTTTGTCCAAGGTCAAGTGGCCAGCAAATGAGAAAGCTGGGCTAGATGCAGACTGCCAGATTCCCAATCCCTGCTCTCCTGCCTTCCCACCCCACTGCACCCCCACCAAGGCGCCTCCCAGCCAGCCTTAGGGCTGGGAGCTTAGGGCAAGAGCCTGATGGAAGAGTAGGTTATACACACCTTCCCCCAAGAGCTGGGCGTTTTCAGACACTTCTAAATTTGATTTGCAAAAAGAAAAAAGAAAAGAAAACCTTAGCAAAAAGACACAGAATCTAGGCAGAAAAGTCCATTTCAGAGTCTGCCTCCAATCTCTTTAAAATATTGCCTGTCACCAGGACATTTGAGTCCAGTCCTCAGAGGAGACTCACTCTGGCTGCTGTTCCCGGCTTTAATTAACAGAGACTGCCCCCTGTTTGTGACAAGGAGAGTGCAGGGATGCTGCTTGGGAAAGAAGCCGACCTGATCTACCCCTCCTGGCTTACTTGCCAGAGCCCAAACCTTAAGCCCACTAACCCCCCACCTCCTACTCTTCCGTAAGCTTCGCGGAAACCAAATTCCTTTGTTGCTCCCACCTGCTAAGGCTGCTGCAATATGGAATACTGTCCACACCTGTTTCCCAAACCTTTGAAAAACATTTACAAGTGAGGGGAACCATCTAGGTTCATTTTGCTCTTTAAAGGAAGACAGTCCCTTTGGTTTTTAAGATTGTATTTATTTGAGAGAGAAAAGGAGAGAAACGGTGAGCAGGGAGAGGTGGAGAGGGAGAAGCAGGCTCCCCACTGAGCAGGGAGCCCAAGATCATGACCTGAGCGGAAGGCAGACACTTAACCAGGACCCCAACCCCAAGATCATGGCCTGAGCTTAAGGCATAAACTCAACCGACTGAGTCACCCAGGTGCTCTGGAAGAAAGTCCCTTTCCTCTAGGTATGTCGACTCAGTCAGTAGAGTCACTACCTCCTAATACAAGTGTGATTATTGAGAACGTTCCCTCATTCAGAACACGTAATTGAGAAACTATTTCTTTCAGGGCTCCTGGGAGGGGAGGGGGATTTTATAAAGTTCCTAATTGAAACACCTGGCAAGTTCAGGGAAGATAAAAAATCAAATACCACCCCCCACCACTAACCAGATGAATTCATGCAAATGTGTTGAAATTAAAATGCAGCTCTTAATGAAAGTACTTTCTATGAAAGAGATGATGACATTATTATTTACAACACAGGCACTTTTAATATCTAAAGAAGAATCCCGTGCGCTCTAGGCTTAATTTTGTCAGCATTCAGTACAGCTTGCAGGAAGACAAAAACCATGCTCCTCAACAGTCAGGGGAGGGAACAACAGTACACAGAATGTTTGCTTACCAGGACTTGTAATCAGGGTCCAGAAGCAACTCAGCAAATTGGATTATGTGTGCCATGGTCCTCACTGGAAGGAGTTGTTTTTTAATAAGTCCTCATCAGATAGCTTTTAGGGTTTCAAAAAGGTTTCTTAGCAACGGTTGGCCTTGAGGGGGAAAAAAAAAAAGGAGAACGAGAGTGATAACAGAATCTGTTGGTTTGAAACTTTAGGAGCTACCTGGGTGAAAATCAAAACCCGACCCGCCCTAGGCAGAGGCCAAGAGGAGACCAAAGAAAGGAAGCAGACTTCTCCAGAAAGGTAGGGGGCAGAGGTAATGGGTAAGGGAACTTACAAGGCTTGTCCTGGGCCCACAAGACAAATGGATCTTGGCACCTGCCTGCCGGAATCTTACAAGTTTATAAGATATTAAGACTTCAGTGGGGGGTCAGGAGTATATGGTCCAGATGGGCTTAACAGTACTTTGCTCTCTAAAGCCCACATCCCTGAAATCGACTCCTAGTAGCAGAACAGTGGGAGTAATATACACGGAAAGGACAGAGGAGGGCTAGGAGGGGGAGGAGCCTCTCCAGCCCAGGGCTCAGCCTGAGGTCATATCCCCTTAATGACCTCCTCCAGCAGAAGCCAAAATGGGACTAGCCCCTGGCAGTGCTCAGGGAACACGCTGATTTGATATATTTCATTCTCTTATTCTGAAAAAATAAAGGATTCTTTACGGAACAAGTGAAGTGAGTCTGAAGTACGGTTTCCCTAGACTACAAGAGGTATGTGAGATGATTTTTGGTTTTACCCCAAAGAGCTTTTTAATTGTTTTATATTTATCTCAATGTGTAGCAGGAAAAAAAAAATAATGGCACATCCAACACATGGCTTCATGGGTGTAAATATTTAAGGTGTATATCAATTTAAAGTCAACGTAAGAAAAACAAATCCATCATAGTATTTATTAATGAAATACAAATAAAGAAAATGTGAAGTGCCTGGTTTTTAGGAGAGGTGGGTTTTGGTATCAGGACAGGCTTTCTCGACTTCAGCGGTACTGACATTTCAGGGTGGTTCCTTCTGTGGGTGGGGGCTTGTCCTGTGCTTTGCAGGGGGCTTAGGGGTGTCCCCGCACCCTGCCCACTAGATGCCAGCAGCAACTCCCCGTTGTGACAACCAAACGCCAGTGACAGGCGGATGTCACAAAATCGACTGTGAACCAGTGATTCTTACCTATGTCTAAATCGTGCTTGAGGTCTATGACCTCAAATGTGTCATGGCATTTCTCTAAGCCTCAGTTTTCCCATCTATAAGATGGGGGTAAGAAGGGCACCTTGATGGCTCAGTGGGTTAAGCATCTGCTTTCAGCTCAGGTCATGATCCCAGGGTCCTGGGATAGAGCCCTGCATTGGGAATCTCTGCTCAGCGGGGAGTCTGCTTCCTCCTCTCTCTCCTGCCTGATGCTCTGCCTGCTGGTCCTCGATCTCGCATACTCTCTATCAAATAAATACATAAAACCTTAAAAAAATTGGGGATAAGAATGGTGCCTTTCCCCAGGAATACTACAGATAGTCTGTATCCAGTGCTAAGTGCTCACTCTCTGTCAAATAAATAGTCTTTAGAAAGGGGGGGGGGACACGCATACATGGATGTAGGATTGACTAGCCATATTATCGACTATCTCAGCCCATTTGGGCTGCTCTAACAAAACACCATCCACTGGGTGATTTGTGAATAGTAGAAATTTATTTCTCACAGTTCTGGAAGCTGGCAGACTTAAGAGCAAGACACACGTGTGGTGGGGGCACCTGGGTGGCTCAGAAGGTAAGCATCCAACTCTTGATTTCAGCTCAGTTAATGCTCTCAGGGTCGTGAGATCAAGCCCCACGTACAGCTCTGTACTAGGCATGGAACCTGCTTAAGATTCTCTCTCTCCCTCTTTCTCTGCCCCTTCCCCCATGCTTTCATGCTCTCTCTCTTTCTCTCAAAAAAAATAGGGGCACTTGGCTTAGTCATTAAGCATCTGCCTTCGGCTCTGGTCATGATCCTGGAGTCCTGGGATCGAGCCCCAATCCGGCTCCCTGTTCGGCTTCTCCCTCTCTCACTTCCCCTGCTTGTGTTTCCTCTCTAACTGTGTTTCTCTCTATCAAATAAATAAATAAAATCTTTAAAAAATAAAAATAAATAAAAACACAAGCACGGTCACATTCTGGTGACAGCCCCCTTCCTGGTTCATAGTCACCACCTTTTTACTGTGTCCTCATACTGTGGAAGGAGTGATGGATCTCTGCGAGGTCTCTTTTATAAGAGGGATTCCAAACATGAGAACTCCACCCTTGTGACCTAACCCATCTCACAGGCCCCACCTCCTAATACCATGCACCAGGCATTAGGATTTCAAGATACAGAGGACACAAACATTCATATACATAATCGTGCATCAACTAAACACACAGTTCAAATCCCATTCCTACCAACCACAGTAAGATGAAAGTCTCTATATCACTAAGACTGTCCCACCCACAGTATTCCAGGAGAAACCTACACAGCCAGAGAAGCAACAGTCACACAGAGGTATTTGGCTGTGTTTTCACCTACGTGTTCGGAACAACCCGCACATTTGAAAGTTGAATGCACCAATAGCCAGCCATGTATCCAAACCAAGAAACTGGGAGATCCTTGGTGCCCTCCTTTGTCTCAACTTCCATATCCTATTGGTCACCAAGTTCTGTCCATTCTCCCTCCTGAGTAAGCATCAAATCCCTCTTTTCTGTCATCCCCATTGCTCCTGCTTCAGTGCAGCTCTCAGACTCTCTCACAGTGACAAGGATATGGCTCCCCAGTTTTGTCTACCCCCACCCCATGTCCTTATCCTGAATCCAGCTGCCCTTCTTTCACTTAGCAAGCCTTTCTGGAATGTTCACTTCATGCCAAGCACTGTGCTAATGGTGGGGGTTGCAACAGGAAATCGGATAGAGCCTATAGTTTGGTAAAGGAAAGAAACAAAAAAAAGACAAATTTATTAGTCAGGGTAGGTCATCTGCTATGCTGTTTAACCACAAAATCTCTGTGGCTTAACAAAGTACGTGTGACTTAAGAATCCACGTCCCTCCCATTGTGCAGCTCCGCCATCATGAAGTCATTTAGTTTTAGCCATAAAAGGAGGGCACATGGAGGCCATATGGAGCCATGGAGGAAAGGGCAGAAGGATGGAATGAGGCAATTTATGGCCCTGTCTGGAAGTGACATACATCATCCCCCACCATATTCCATTGGCTGAACTCAGTCACATGGTCCCAACTTAAGCACAAAGGAGTCTGGGAAATGTAGTGTTCCTATGTGTTCAGAGGAGGAAAGAAAACTTATGAGTATATAACCAGCTCTTTCCTCAATAGATGATTGCAGTGCATATAATAGACACTGTGGTTAGAAAAGTAGAGCATCCTGTGGGAACCAGGGGAGGGCCTAATATGTTTAATATATCCTGGAATTGGGCTGAAATGGCCCCCAAAGATATCTAAGTCCTAATCCCTGGAACCTTAAACCAAGTTCCTGGCAAAAAGGACTTTGTAGGCATGATTAAGTTAAGGATCTTGAGATAAATTAACCTGGATTATCCAAGGGGACCCTAACTCGTAATCACAAGTGTTCTTATAAGAGGGAGTTGGTGGGAGATCTGGCTGTGGAAGAGGAAGAGGAAATAGGATGGCAGAAGCAGAGGTTGGACTGACACTCTTTGAAAATGGAGGAAATGTCCCACAAGCCTCGGAAGCTGAAAAAAAAGTGAGGAAGAGATTCTTTCCTGGAGCCTCCAGAAGGAATCAGCCTGCTGACGCCTTGATTTTAGCTTGTTAAGACTCAATTTGGACTTCTGGCCTCCACAGGTATAAGAGAATACATTTCTTCTTGCTTAAAAACACTGAATTTGTGGTAATTTGTAACAATAGCAAGAGGAAACCCATATAAATAGTAATGTCCATGCTGGGTTCCAGATTAAGAATCACTTATCAGTGAGTTAGACAAAAAAACAGGAGGGCAGGGCCAGGGCTAGGGCTAGAGGTTGAGCCTGAGGAGAGCAAGGTCCAGATCAGACAGGGTTTTTTGGGGGGGGAGTGGGGGTGGTAGTGGGCTGAATTTAAACATGAGGGCACAAGGAAGGCATTGAAGCAGAGGTGACTTGACCAAGATTGGCATTTTTGCAGGGAAAATCTGCCTGCTCTATGGAGAAGAGCAGGGAAACCAGGGCTTGAGGTCAAAGGCTGGCATTTACTTTATTGCGGGAGAGGAGTAGAAAGGCGATAATTCAGGGTCATAGCAATATGGAGTGGACTCAACAGGACTCAGTGATGGCCTGCCTCTGACAAGAGGTGTCCACTTCCTCACCAACATCAGCTGCACCAACTCTGATGGTCAGTGGTACCTTCAGAGGACAGACCCTGCTTAGCCACCTATCCCGATTAGAGACAAAATAGGGAAGTCTAAAGGAACAGGAAACGTACTTGTGAAACTATGGAGCTATCCATTGGATGTCTCCTTCCAAATCTTGTAGTTGCCAAAACCATCATGTCCTTTGTGATTTGAGTAAAACGGTTCAAGCACCATCCTCATAGAAAGGGAAATCCAGCATTAACCTTCATCACCACCACACTATGATCAAGGGATTTATATTTCTCCTAATCTCTCCCAACTGATTTACTGCTTCTGTTTGTGCAGCTATACTGATGCGTGCCCCAGAGAGGTGCCCAGTCAGGGCGTAAGCTGGGGCTGAAATCCAACCTGCCCTGTTCCAACCAAGTCATGCGCTCTTGGGGTATACACAAAATGATCTGATGTCTGACGTGGCCAGAACTTGGAGGTTTTGAGCAGAAAAGATGGGAAATAAAGGTCAAGGAGGAGGTCAGCTTAAAGTGTTTCACTGGCTTGTTAAGATGCTCAAGACTGTTTCATATAGCGATGGTCCCTCATCTAACAACATAAAGCAAAGGGAGACACATTCGTTCAGATTTGCATCTTCTATAGATCACTTTGCCAGCTAATCTGGTCCTCATCACCCATCTGGGACTGAGAAAAAGCCAACCATTATGGGCTGAGAACCTTGATACTGAGTCCTTTGGGGAATCTCCATTGGCCTCCATGCACGGATAGGAGAAAGAGGGCAGGGAAACAGAAGGGAAAATGGGTCTGATTCCAGAAAGCTGCAGAAACAAGACAAAAAGAAACTTAACTACCTTGTTGATGGCTTTCTGGATCCTGAGATTTGGGGTTTTGTGTGATACTCCTGGATCTTCCAATAAAGTCCTCCTACCTTCCTCCTGTTTTTGCCTAAATTAACTCAAGTTGATTCCTGTTATAATTCTGACCGAGATAGTCTGTCTCCAGTTTCTCTATTCAGGCCTTCATCACATCACCACCAAGTGTTACATTTTGTATCTCTCCTCCCCAATGCCATGAGTTGGCCAGATGGAGAGGAGGAGGAGAGATCAGGGGAGGGCAGGGGCGGGGAGAAGAGGCAAGAAGAGGACAGGAGGTGAGGGGAGGAGAGAGAAAGGTGTCACTGCACATGCACACAAAGATAAAGAGTGTTCTTCATGCATTGTTTGTAAGAGCAGAACACAGAAAACCTCCATCAGTGAGAGGAATGATGATCTCCCATAGAGATCTCCCCATCGTTGAGATATCGGCTAAAAAATTCTCTGTACTTCCACATCAGAATACTATATAGCAGTTAAAAAGAATGAGCAGTGAAGGGACGCCTGGGTGGCTCAGTTGGTTAAGTGTCTCACTCTTGATTTTGGCTCAGGGCATGATCTCAGGGTCATAATCTCAGAGTCCTGAGATCAAGCCCCACATTGGGCTCCAGGCTGAGTGTGGAGGCTGCTTAAGATTCTCTCTTTCCTATGCCCCAATCTTTGTCTCTCTCTCTCTCGCTAAAAAAAAAATGGGAAGTTAAAAAAAATCTGGAACTCAGTTTAGGCATTACTGCCTTACGTACATATGTAATAAATAAATATATATATTCTAAACATATTATAAATTATGATAAAACATAACTTACATTATATTTTAAATGTCCTATAAAATAGATAAGTACATTGTCATTTATTTGCAAAAATATATATTTATTATATGACTATACTTACATAAACACAAATATTAAACTTAGAAATAAATTTATATTTATAATATAATACTATATATATAAACTACATCCTCTATGTATATTTGTGTAATTATATATATATCTATATATCAAATGACCTTTAATCAGGATAGAATTTTTTAAAAAAGCAAAGCAGAAATAAAAGCACACTTATGCTAAGAATGTAAAGACTATTTCTGGGAAGATGTGTTCAAAGCTGTCGTGACCCTCAGGAACAGGAGGTGGGGGGCAGGAGGGACATTGCTTTTCCCTGTATGCTTTTGAGTATTGGTTTGGTTTTTTTAACAATCTGTATGCTTCAACTATTCAAGGATAGTAATTGATTAAAGTGTCTTTAAAAGCAAAGAAAAAGAGAAAAGGGAATGGACAAAGGGAAGATGAACGAGAAAAAGTGAACTGCAGACAGCTCAGTAACCACTACCTGAGTTCTTTCCCCAGCGCCACCATGATGGATCCTTGACCTCGATTAAATCATTCCCCTTCTTTGGGCCTTGGTGTTTTCATCTGGAAAACAGGTCAGCAGAATTCGATGCTCTCTAAGGTCCCAGCTCCAAAAAATGTCTGCAATATTCGCTGACAGAGCTAATTGCTCGGGCAGAACTTTCTTTCAAATTAAAGCAGTAATTGTCCTGGCTTCCCACAGCAGCCTGTGATGTTACCATCATAATATGAAATGGCTTTCTCTTTATTAGAGTTATCTTTGGAATCTGGCACCTTAAATGATATAAAATGAATCATACATAACATATTTTAAAATCATGTTGAATAGGGTGATTTTTTACAAGAGGTGCATCTGGGGGCCTGATCACCCTTGCATCCTGTTTAGAGAGAAGCTCTCAGATGGAACCAGAGGCCTGACCCAGGAGGATCCCATCAATCGTGATGCCCAAATACAGTTAGATTTCTCCTCAGGAACTTGAGCTGAGAAGCACAGATGAAGGGGGAGGGGGGAGAAGAGTCCCATTACACTAACACTTAGGAGACCAGACTGGAAGATGCATGAGGGCAGGAACTATAGCAGTCTTCTTCATGCTGTATGCTCAGTGCTCACCACCATTCTGGCACATACTAGGTGCTCAATAAAGATTAGTTGAAAGAAAAGCTAATCACCAGAGGGATGGACCATAAACTCTCACAGCTGTGGATCCCTGGTACCACCCTGCTCCTTTCCTTTGAGGAACTAGATTTCTAGCTTATCTTGGGGTTTTGTGGGATTTTAGACTTCCTTTAAAAACCCACATACAAAATAAAAAATGAAAATAAAATAAAATAAACACCCCCTCACACCTAAGCTAATTTTAACAGATTTGGTTTCTTCATCCGAGAGAACTTAAGATGGGTATTCTTTTTTTTTCTAGAACTATGAATAATTTTTTTCCTGAGATTACTTTCTTTGAATTAAATACTATCACAATTCATAGTAACATGTACCATGGTTCGATTCACTTCAGCATACATGTATTGAGCTAGAAACTATGAGACAGCTCAGAGATGAATGGGGCCATGTCCCTGCCACCCAGGTATCACATTCAGATGGAGAAAGACAAGCCATTCAAATAGTGGGTTATCCGAAAGAGGTCTTTTGTTTTGTTTTGTTTTGTTTTAAGATTTTATTTATGTATTTGAGAGAGAGTGCAAGAGAGAACACAAGCAAGGGGAGTGGCAGTGGGAGAGAGAGAGAAGCAGACTCCCCACTGAGCAGGGAGTTCCACAGAGGCCTCCATCCCAGGACCCCCAGGTCATGACCTGAGCCAAAGGTAGACACTTTAACCATTGAACCACCCAGGTGCCTCTGAAACACATGATTTAGACAATGCACTATGGGTATAAATGGTAGAAGGTGATCAATATTGGGGAAGACCTCATGGAGGAGATGACCCTAAAGATGGTCTTTGAAGAATGAGCAGGAAGTCCCAGGGAAAGCGAATTTGAGGTGGAGAGACCACTTTATTTTTTTTTAGCCATCTTGCTTATTTTCCTATTGTTGAGTTGCCTGTAACTTTTTATTATTAACATACAATGTATTATTTGCTTCAAGGGTACGGGCCTGTGATTCATCAATCTTACACAATTCACAGCACTCACCATAACACATACACTCCCCAAATTCCATCCCCCAGCTACCCCATCCCTCTCATCCCCTCCACTCCAGCAACCCTCAGTTTGTTTCCTGAGATTAAGAGTCTCTTATGGTTTGCCTCCCTCTCTGGTTTCATTTTGTTTTGTTTTTTCCTCTCTTCTCCTATGATCCTCTGCCTTGTTTCTCAAATTCCACATATCAGTGAGATCATATGATAATTGTCTTTCTGATTGACTTATTTCACTTAGCATAATAGCCTCTAGTTCCATCCACATTGCAAATAGCAAGACTTCATTTTTGATGACTGCATAATATTCCATTGTGTATATATGTATGTATGTATGTATGTATATATATGGATAAAGATGTGATATATATATATGTATGTATGTATGTATATATATGGATAAAGAAGATGTGTGATATATATGTTATCACACATATATATAGATATATATCACACATCTATATAACATATATATGTGATAACATATATATCACACATCTATATAACATATATATCTAAAACATATACATGTGAGATATAGATATAGATATATCACACATCTTCTTTATCCATTCATCTATTGATGAACATCTGGGCTCTTTCTGTAGTTTGGCTATTGTTGACATTGCTGCTATAAACATTGGAGTGTAGGTGCCCCTTTGGATCACTACATTTGTATCTTTGGGGTAGATAACCAGTAGTGCAATTGCTGGGTTGTAAGGTAGCTCTATTTTTAATTTTTTAAAAATTTTGCGGAGCCTCCATACCATTTTCCAGAGTGGCTGCACCAGCTTGCATTCCCACCAACAGTTTTAGAGGTTCCCCTTTCTCCTCATCTTTACCAACATCTGTCATTTCCTGACTTGTTAATTTTAGCCATTCTGACTGGTGTGAGGTGGTATCTCATTGAGGTTTTGATTTGTATTTCCCTGATGCTGAGTGATGTTGACCACTTGTTCATGTGCCTGTTGGCCATTTGGAGGTCTTCTTTGCAAAAATGTCTGTTCATGTCTTCTTCCCATTTCTTGACAGGATTATTTGTTTTTTGGGTGTTGAGTTTGATAAGTTCTTTATATATTTTGGATACTAGCCCTTTATCTGATATGTTATTTGCAAATATCTTCTCCCATTCTCTCAGTTGTCTTTGGTTTTGTTGACTGTTTTCTTGGCTGTGCAAAAGACTTTTATCTTGATGAAGTCTCAGTACTGCATTTTTGCCCTTGCTTCCCTTGCCTTTAGTGATGTTTCTAGGAAGAAGTTCCTGCAGCTGAGGTAGAAGAGGTTGCTGCCTGTGTTTTCCTCAAAGATTTCTATATATTCCTGTCTCACATTGAGGTCTTTCATCCATTTTTATGTCTGTTTTTGTGTATGGTGTAAGGAAATGGTCCAGTTTCTTCTGCATGTGGCCATCCATTTTTCCCAACACCATTTGTTGAAGAGACTGTCTTTTTTCCATTGGACATTCTTTCATGTTTTGTTGAAGATCTGTTGACCAAAGAGTTAAGGACCCACTTTTGAGTTTTCTCTTCTGTTCCAGTGAATTATATGTCTATTTCTATACCAGTACCATACTGTCTTGATGATTAAAGCTTTGTAATAGATGTTGAAGTCCGGAATTGTGATGCCACCAGCTTTGGTTTTCTTTTTCAACATTTCTCTGGCTATTTGGAGTCTTTTCTGGTTCCATACAAATTATAGGATTATTTGTTCCATTTCTGTGAAAAAAGTTGATTGTATTTTGATAGAGATGGCATTAAATGTGTGGTTCGCTCTAGGTGGCATAGGCAATTTCACAATATTTGTTCTTCCAATCCATGAGCATGGAATGTTTTTCCATTTCTTTATGTCTTCCTCAATTTCTTTCATGAGTATTCTATAGTTTTCTGAGTACAGATCCTTTGCCTCTTTGGTTAGATTTATTCCTAGGCATCTTTTCTTAAATTAACATATAATGTATTATTTGCTTCAGGGGTACAGGTCTGTGAATCATCAATCTTACACAATTCACAGCACTCACTGTAGCACATACCCTACCCAATGTCTCAACACCCAAAGAACAAACAATCCTGTCAAGAAATGGGAAGAAGACATGAACAGACATTTTTGCAAAGAAGACCTCCAAATGGCCAACAGGTGCATGAAAAAGTGGTCAACATCACTCAGCGTCAGGGAAATACAAATCAAAACCTCAATGAGATACCACCTCATACCAGTCAGAATGGCTAAAATTAACAAGTCAGGAAATGACAGATGTTGGTGAAGATGAGGAGAAAGGAGAACCTTCCAAAACTGTTGGTGGGAATGCAAGATAGTACAACCACTCTGGAAAACAGTATGGAGGTTCCTCAAAAAGTTGAAAATAGAGCTACCGTATGACCCAGCAATCACACTACTGGATATTTATCCTAAAGATATAAATGTAGTGATCCGAAGGGGCATGTGCACCCCAATGTTTATAGCAGCAATGTCCACAACATTCCTAGGTATCTTATGGTTTGGGGTACAATTATAAATGGAACCAACTTCTTAATTTCTCTTTCTTCTGTCTTGTTGGTGTATCGAAATGCAACAGACTTCTGTGCATTGATTTTATATCCTGACACTTTAGTGAATTCCTGTATGAGTTCTAGCTGTTTTGGAGTGGAGTCTTTGAGATTTCCACATAAAGTATCATGTCATCTGCAAAGAGAGAGTTTGACTTCTTCTTTGCTGATTCAGATGCCTTTTATTTCTTTTTCTTGTCTGTTTGCTGAGGCTAGAACTTCTAGTGCTATTTTGAACAGTAGTGGTGATAGAGGACAGCCTTGTCGTGTTCCTAACCTTAGGGGAAAAGCTCTCAGTTCTTCCCCATTGAGAATGATATTCACTGTGGGTTTTTCATAGATTGTTTTATGATATTGAGGAATTACCCTCTGTCCCTACACTGCGAAGAGTTTTACTCAGAAAGAATGCTGTACTTTGTCAATTTTGGGGGGGCATCTATTGAGAGTATCATATATGGTTCTTATCCTTTCTTTCATTAATATATTATATCACATTGATTGATTTGCAGATGTTGAACCAAACATTTCAAGAATAATTAATACCTATTCTTCTGAAACTCTTCCAAAAAATAGAAATGGAAGGAAAACTTCCAAACTCATTGTATGAGGCCAATATTACCTTCATCCCCAAACCAGATGAAGTCCTCATCAAAAAGGAGAATTACAGACCAAATCCCCAATGAACATGGATGCAAATATTCTCACCACAATACTAGCCAATAGGACCCAAAAGTATATTAAAAAGATTATTCACCACGACCAAGTGGAATTTATTCCTGGGCTACAAGGTTGGTTCAATATCTGAGATCATTTTATATAAAGGCACAGAGTCTGGGAACACTGGTCCTCATTGTAGAAGAGCAATGAACCGCACAGTAGGATGAAGTGGAACACCAGCTAACAGGACAAGATGAGAATAGGAGAGTAAGCCACATTGTTTTTTTACCAAGATCCCAGCTCATTATTTTAAATTATTCAGGCCAATAGAGATTTTTTTTAAGTGTAGCACATTTGGCAAGTCTCTGAGCAAGTCTCCTGATATTCTAGGAACTCCACAACAGAAGAAAGATAATCAGAACTCTAATCTCAGGGGTGAGTACTTTTTTTAAAAAAAAAAAAACAACATTTTATTTATTTATTTGATAGAAACACAGCGAGAGAGGGAACACAAGCAGGGGTAGTGAGAGAGGGAGAAGCAGGCTTCCCACCGAGCAGGCAGCCCAATGCGGCTCGATCCTGGGTCTCCGGGATCACGACCTGAGCCGAAGGCAGTCGCTTAACCAACTGAGCCACCCAGGCACCCCATCAGTGGTGAGTACTTTTTTTACTTGAAGTGTGTATTTTCCCTCCCCCAAACACCCCATAAGCAGTGACTATTCACTCAGTACAGATCATTAAGAATGATTATCTCTTTGAGGTGATGGAAATGTTCCAGAACTACACAGGGGTGGTGGTTGCACAGCATTGTAAATGTACTAAAAGCTATGAATTAGCCACTTTAAGGTGGCTGGGATGAAAATGACTTAGCTTGGGCAAGGTCATATTGTAATACAGATTGTACCCATGGGGATAAGACTTTGGAGGAAGAGTGCTATTTAGTATATAAGGGCCAATTCAAGAAATACAATTATATATATATATAAATGTATTTCTTGAATATATATATACTTTTTAAGATTAAAATAATGAAGGAAGTGGGCTTTAATCACTGTTGGTAAGAGTGTATATTAGTAGGACCATTTGTGGGACAGGGGTGTAGGGTGAACATTTAACTCCATCTTTCAAAACATTTAATGCACAAGCTGTGGTATCAGCAGTTCTCCTTCAAGGGGGTCTATCCCCACACACAGAATATTCAGATCTGTAGACAAAAGAAATTGTGTTGTAACATTGTATTAGTGAAAAATTGGAAACCACCTAAATGTGCATAGAACACTAGCTAAATAAAAGAAAGAGAAAGTAAACAGGGTAAACGACTAGAACATGGTCACTTCTAGGCAGTGTTATTTAAAAAGGAGATTTTTCCATTTTATTTTTTGGTTTCTTATTTGATTTCTGTGGCATGCCTTTTGTAATTTTAATAAATTCACAAATTTTCTTTAATCAAACATGGTTTTATTAAGTCCCATGGAAAGTATGTGTATTCTTCAACTAGAAGATTATTCACTTTATTGAATGGAACACTGTTAATGAAGAAAACAAAGTTATGCCTATTTTATGCACATTTGGGGCACAAAAAATGATAAATGATATAAGCTGAGCATGTTTGAGAGATGGCAACTGAAGGGATACTTCCTAGTCTTGCATTCTGAAATCAGATTGGAGCTGTGTTATAAAACCAATGTCTGCCATCCACTAGCTGTTCCACTGGTGAATTCATAAAATGCATACAAATTACTAGATTTGTCAAGCTGATATTAAAATCCATGTTATTGGACCAGGCACTATTGGTCCTCCACCCAGATTCCCTTGGATTCCTTAGACCATGTCTTGTATCTTTTGCCTGATTTGATGTGCTTTTGCTTCTATGAGCATACATAAATAAGTCTTTAAAAGGGAGAAATTGTCTCAGGCCAGTGAAACAAATTTGCTTGGATGTTCTGAGCCAGAAATACTTGGGGGGCTTACATTCCTCCAAGGAGCCTTTGGTCAAAGACAGATGGGTATAAGAGTAGGAAATTCCAGCACTTTTGTTTGGGTCAGAACAAAATCAGAGGCATACTTTACCCTCCAGAGTCCCCTGTGAGATTAGACTGAAGTTACTGGCTATAGAGTTTTGCCTAAATCACACCTGCTTGGCTTTCATCCTTCCCCTCTGGGTCGCTCCTGCAAGAGCTTCCTTAATAAATTAATTACACACAAATCCTCATCTCGGGGTCTCCAGAAGAACTTAGTCTCAGACGGACGATCTTTCTTGCAAGTTAAAACTCAAAAACAGAGACAGAAAGCACAAACATCGTTAGTCCAAGAGAAACTTCAGAAAAGTCCAGTGTCGAGTTTTTACAGAACAGGAAAATTCACATTATGGCTGATGTAATAACAATCTCTCAAATCTTCGGCTCTAGTATTTACTATCCAGACGCGTAACAGGCTAATAATTCTGTCTGTTGAAAGATACACTTTCTTTTCATGCCCCTGTGTATAAGACCAACAGGTTTTATTTAAGAAATTAACTTCTCCTAATTACATATATCCTTGGAATTATTAACATCTGGAAAATCGATGAAAAGCTTTGTGGCTTCTTTTATTGTTTTGCATCTCTCTGGGTTAAAAGAGTGGAATTGCTGTTGTGCTTCTATGTGAAGTCATTTTGCAAACCTAGAGGGAGAGATTTTATTTCTCTTTTTTGGGACCTCACCTAGTGTTTCTGGAGATGAAAGGAGATAAGTAGAGAACATAGCCCAGAGTATGGCTGGCTCATGGTAGGCACCCAGTCTGTCACCTTCCTTCATTCTGAAGCTGTGACCCATGAGGATATTCTAATTTGTAATTCTCAAAGGGTAGTCCTATGTCGGAAACACCTGGAGTGCTCACCAAATGCAGATTCTTGGGCTGCATCCTTCTGAATCAGAATCACTAGGGAAGAACCAGACATCAGCATTTTTTAAAGCCCTCTTTTTGAATTTTATGCATTCTAAAGTTAAAATATCAGTATCTCTGACTCAGTGGTTTCCAGCTAGAGAGATTCACGAGAATATGAGGGTGTTCACAGGTATAGTTGTATCTGAAAACAACAGACTCAAGTGAAACTAACATAAGCTAAGGGAAAATGAAGCATATTTATAAATTCACAAAACTAAGAAGTCCAGGATTAGATTTAGGCTCTGGTGGCTCTAGGGACTCAAATGCTGCCTTCAAGGTTCTCTCTTTTCTCCATCTCCTGGCTCTCATCATCTCATTGGGTTTCATTCATGAGCTCCTCAGGTGATAAAATGATAGCCACCAACAGTGCTGGGCTGAACACCTTTCTGCTAGGGATCCTCAAAGACAGGAGGGCATCACTTTACCGGCAGTTTTAGGGAAAATCCCTGGGAGATATCTGATTGGTCTAGCTTAAGTCACATGCCCATCTTTGAACCCATCAGTAGCCAGAAGGATGACGTGCTCCCATAGGTGAGGCCTGAGTCACGTGCCCATCCCTGCGGCAGAGCTATTCAACGAGGTAACTCCACGTAAATCATATAAATGGGTTTCCCTGAGAAATTAGTATCCTATTGCCAGAAGTCTTGCCAGAGATCTCATGTTCACCAAAACCAGGATCTGTGTTCTTTTTTTACTTACTTATTTGAGAGAGAGAGTGCATGTGCACAAGTGGAGGGGGGAGCAGAGGGAGAAGCAGGCTCCCACTTGAGCATGGGGCCCAATGTGGAGCTGGATCCCAGGACCCCAAGATCATGACCTGAGTCAAAGACAGGCACTTTACCAACTGAGGCAACCCCATGCCCCTGAATCTGTGTGCTGGGGTGTGTGTGTGTGTGTGTGTGTGTGTGTGTGTGTGTGTGTGTTTATTTAACATTTAATGTATTATTTGTTTCAGGGGTACAGGTCTGTGATTCATCAGTCTTACACAATTCACAGCACTAACCATAGCACATCCCCTCCCCAGTGTCCATCACCCAGCCACCCCATCCCGCTCACCCCCTTCCCCTCCAGTAACCCTCAGTTTGTTTCCTGAGATTAGGAGTCTCTCATGGTTTGCCTCCCTCTCTGGTTTTATCTTGTTTCATTTTTTTCCTCTCTTCCCCTATGATTCTCTGTCTTGTTTCTCAAATCCCATGTATCAGTGAGGTCATATGATGATAATTGTCTTTTCCTGATTGACTTATTTCACTTAGCATAATACCCTCGAGTTCCATCCACGTTGTTGCACATGGCAAGATTTCATTTTCTGATGGCTGAGTAATATTCCATTGTGTATATATACCATGGCTTCTTTATCCATTCATCTTTTGATGGACATCTGGGCTTTTCCCACAATTTGACTATTGTAGACATTGCTGCTGTAAACTTTGGGGTGCAGGTGCCCTTTTGGATCACTACATTTTTACCTTTTGGGTAAATACCCAGTTGTGCAATTGCAGGGTCATAGAGAAGTTCTATTTTCAACTTTTGAGGAACCTCCATACTGTTTTCCAGAGCAGCTGCACTAGAATCTGTGTTCTTTAAAACTCGTCCAAATGATTCCACCGATCACCCACATTTGTTGGTAGTGAAGCTCAGGAATGCATTTACCTTAAAATGACTTGGAAAAGGACAGATGACTCTGTCCTCACTGGGGAGTTCAAGTCTTGCCTCTCCCTTCCGAGGGAGATTCAAAAGTGAAGACCTAGGGTAGAAAACTGGTCCCTCTGCTTCAGCTGGGGGTCAGTCTCCTATAAACCATGTTAGCTGCAGAATGCAAACCCAAAGTGTCACCACTTCGCAGAGAGATAAAGGTTGGCATTAGAAGGAGCTTTTGGAAGGATGTCTCCTGCTTATCATCCAGGGGGACAACAGGTTCGAGGAATGTCTACCAAGCATACGTGCTGACAGGAAGAGAGACCAAATGGCAGACTTGTTAAAAAGGGAAAATCCAATTGTCATATAGATGATTTCTTGATGAGAAAGTAGTGTACTTCAGTTAGTATAGTAGGATTTCTCCCCTGATATCTGTCAGCAACGCAGAATCTTTTTCTTGAACTGAAAAAGAGAAAATCTAGTCCATCTGTACAAGGTTATTTGTATCAATGCCAGGGAGGGCTAAGAAGAAGATAAGTCCACAAAATATACGTGGTGCCACCTTGCCCACAATCGTGATGGAGGGGGGAAATTGAGGCAAGACCCAAAAGGACTTGGAGCCTAATTTGAAAAGTACATCAAGATGTTGGGAGAAGATAGGGGAAAGTTGCTGAGAGAAGGTCCTGGTTGTGTCTTTTGTGGTCAGTTAGCTCACATCAGCATGTCATATGTAAAGAGAGAAACAGCGTCCTGTTTTAATAACACACTTAACTGCCTACACATACACAGGAGATCATGGTGTTCACCAATTAAGAAAATTCAATCTCGAGTGCAGGTACAGCAAGCCAATATTTTTTAGGCCAGGCGACTAGAAGAAATCTGCAGTTCTTAATACAGCATGTGTACTTTAAAATAGCAGTGCAACAGAGATGACCATGATTTGGATTTTGAAACCATACTTCTGAGAGGAGTATGACGGGGAGAGACTTAAAAGGGGCCGACTCGGCATCCTGTTGGAAAGTGCACAAGACAGCAGGAAATAAATCAGTGCCTCTGTGTGTGTATGTGTGTGTGTGAGCTCCACTAACACACTTCCTCCAGCTAATGGCAAACTGACCTCTTCACTGGTGGTTTTATGAATTTCATTTTGTGCAAGACTTTAACTCTCACCAGATGGGAGTTTGCTCTTCTTGCTTTGGTTTGCTCTTACTACTTTTAAAGTGTCCTGCTCTGTATAAGAACATCCTTCCATGATGGATGTTAATCCAACTTATTGTGGTAATCATCTCACACAATATCTATATCGATGTCTCCATCTTTATATCTGCATGTCAAGTCATTCATTATGCTGTCCACCTCAATCTTATAGAGTGTTGTACATCAATTACATTTCAACAGAACTGAAAAGAAAAGAATGCCCTTCCTCTCTCTTACAAATAGAATTTAATCATTTATTGAAAAATATTTGTTAAGGGTCTACAATGTGCTATGCATGGTACTAGGCACTGAAGATACAACAATGTAAAAAAAGCAGACAAGAATCCCTACCTTCTTGGAGCTTATGTTCTAGAAGTATACTGTCCAATATGGCACCATGGGCCACATGAGTTGTTAAGAACTTGCAAAGCGACTAGTTGATTTTCTCTCTCTTTTTTTTTAAAACTAATCTCTGTGACCAATGTGGGACTTAAACTTACAACTAGAGATCTAGAGTTACATTCTCTACTGACTGAGCCAGCCAGGTGCCCTGAAAAGTGGCTAGTCTACATGGATACAATATGTGTATCAATACAATACAAAATGTGGGATTTCAAAGACTTGGTGTTGAAAAAGAGTGGAAAGTCCATCAATTTTTAAATATTGATTACATATTGAAATGCTGATATTTTGCATATTGAGTCAAGGAAAATATATTTCACTTGTTTCTCTTTATTTTTTAGTGTAGCTATAGGAAAACTTAAAATTTAAAATTTAAAAATGAAGTAGATTTCCACTGAATAGCACTCTTCTAGAACAGTGATTTTGCATCCTCTCCCAAGACATGGGGCAAACAAAAATGACTTTTTCTTTTATAGCTCTGAATCTATCATCATTTTAGAAGTTCAAACTTTCGGGGCGCCTGGGTGGCTCAGTTGGTTAAGCGACTGCCTTCGGCTCAGGTCATGATCCTGGAGACCAGGGATCAAGCCCCACATCGGGTTCCCTGCTCAGCGGGAAGCCTGCTTTTCCCTCTCTCACTCCCCCTGCTTGTGTTCCCTCTCTGGCTGTGTTTCTCTCTGTCAAATAAATAAAATATTAAAAAAAAAAAGAAGTTCAAACTTTCTGGACCAACCTTTGAGAGGTTTTTAAGCATCACACCTTGGAATTAATGATGCTGTCCCAGGTGGTTTCTAGATTTCTCTGCCTAGTTGACGAAGCTGAGATCCTGTTGGAGGAGGTCATAGAGAGGGCATGACTTCCGGCTGACCTTCAAGATAAACCCAGGCAGTTAGAGGTCAACTGCCCACCCCACCACCACCACCCCACCAGCCAAATACACATACACTTCCCTGTCCTTGCAATGAAGGCTCCAGCCACCATTCCTGAGCTAGTAGTGGGTCCAAGGACAGACCTTGAGGGAGAAAGGGGTCGTGGAGACCATCTAGGTAATTAGTAATATATGCGAATGAATGCCATTAAAGCTTCTATATAAACTGTTAAGATTCTAGCAGGCAGCCGAGATCTCTCATCTTGCAGCCGCCCCTAAGTTCCCTGGCTCATTAACCCTGCCACTTACCCATCTGGAACAGTCTGCCTCTTCCCCTCTCCTTGCCCTCCCTGTGTGGGGCGAGTTTGCCAACCAACACTCCCCCAGGGTTCTGAGGTAGACATTTCTTGCTTTCCTTGGTAGTTTTACAACATATAGCTATGTCCCTTAACAATATCGTTTCATTCTGCCTAATTCTGAGCCTTATATAAATGGAATCACGTGTATGTATTTTTTATATCTTGCTTCTTTTGCTCAGTATTCTTTAGATTCATCCTTGTAGTTTCACTTGGTGGGCGGTGGTGTGAGGGTGTCTCTGGATGAGATTACCGACTGCGTAGGGCAGACTTCTCTCCCTAAAGTGTGGGGGGAGGGTGGCGGTGGGGTGGGCAGTTGACCTCTAACTGCCTGGGTTTATCTTGAAGGTCAGCCAGAAGTCATGCCCTCTCTATGTCCTCCTCCAACAGGATCTCTTATGTTTATTTGCACTGCTATATTCATGTAGAATACTATATTCCTGTAATAATGTCATGTAACATAGTATACACTATATTATTACATGAACATACGATGTATTCAGTCTGCTGATGAGGCACATTTAGGCTGTTTCCACTTTGGGGCTATCTTGAACAACGTGCTTATGAACATCTGAAAACCTGAACATTGAGTTCATGTGCATGGGTCTCCCTAGGGTCGGTTCTCACCAAGTGTTAAATCAAAAATCTCTGCAGAATCTAATTCTGTATCTGTGCCTGAGGTTGAGTAAAAGGAACTCTTCTTAATCTTTTACTAGAATGTTAAAGAACAAAATTCAGCTGGGTAAATTTGAAGATCTAATTGGCTTTATTAAGCAACTCATGAATTCCATGGCATCCCATCTAGCAAGTAGAGAGGAGCTCTGAGGGGTTGTAGAAAATGGAAGGCTTATATATATTAATTAATTAATAAACTTAGTATATTTTATATATAAAAAGAGGGTGGGGCAAGGAAATTATTAGCAGAAAGAAAGAAAGAAAGAAAGAAAGAAAGAAAGAAAGAAAGAAAGAAAGAAACGATTTTTCCAGTCAAGATCACCTTTCCTTAGGTGGAATGCTAGGGGGTCTTATTAGGTGGATTACCTCATCTTCCTTTGGGGGAACAAGTAGTGTTCCTGGGGCAGATTACCTCCTTGGTGCTGACCAGAAAATTCCCGACACTTGCCCCGGGACACTGGAACTGCAGTTAGGTTGGGTATTAAGCCTAGGTTTGGTGATATAGCCTAAGTGGCTCTATTTTCATCCTGTGGTTTTCATAAAGACTCTCAAAGGTACCTAAACCTCGTTCTGGCTCCAAGTTTTAGCCTTCGGTGCTCATGGAGATCAAAGCCCTAAGTACTTTCTCCTGAACTTTTCCCCTTTTCCCCCATGTGTTTTCACAAAGGAGGAAGGAGCTCTTTTATTTCATGTCTATGAACTAGGTAAAAGGAAAATCTGACCCGTGTTTGAAACTTTTCACTGACTCCCTGGTACCCTCGGTGAGAAACCCCAAATGCTTATTACAGCGTCAGAGTCCCCTCGGAGCTCCCTGTGTGGTTGCACACGAAATCCTACACTTCTCTTTGGGAGCCATACCAAATGGTTTAGTGTTTCCACTACACAGTGTGATTGTGGCCTTCGGCCACACTATTTTTTTTCTGCCTGGGGCAATTTTCCCAAATCCTGTTTTCCATGTAAACTCCTACCCATATGTTAAGACTCAACCCAAACACCGCCAGCTCCAGGAAGCCCTACTCCCGTTGCTCCCTTATCCTTGGCCAGGCTGGGTGCCCTCAGCTTGTACTCCCCCATCACCAGGCACTTCCCTGTGGCCTAATGTTCATTACACTGTCTTGTGATTGTCATCAGCCCTCCTCCCCATTGTGCTAAGAGCTCCTCTAGACAAGGGACCCTTCCTTACTACCTCTGTATTTTCAGCATTAAACACAGTGGGGTGAGAGTTTATATTATGTAACAACTGGACCAGATCATAGAGGTACTCAGATATTTGGCTGAACGTTATTCCTTGGGGCACCTGGGTGGCTCAGTCATTAAGCGTCTGCCTTCAGCTCAGGTCATGATCCCGGAGTCCCGGGAACAGCCCCGCATCTGGCTCCCTGCTGGGTGGGAAGCCTGCTTCTCCCTCTCTCACTCCCCCTGCTTGTGTTCCCTCTCTAGCTGTGTTTCTCTCTGTCAAATAAATAAAATCTTTAACAAAATAACAAAATAAAAATAAATAAGCATTATTTCTCAATGTATGTGTGAGGGTGTCTCTGGATGAGATTACCGTCTGCGTAGGGCAGACCTCTCTCCCTAAAGTGGGTGGGCATCACCCAGTTCACTGAAGCCCTGAAGAGATCAAAAAGATAGAAGAAGGAATTTGCTTTCTCTGCCTGACTCCTAGGCCCAAGACATTGGTCTTCTCCTGAGCATGGACCAGGACTTACACCATAAGTACTCCTGGTTCTCAGGCCTTGAGACTGGAACTGTATCAGTGGCTTTCTTGAGTTTCTCCCTGGCTCAGTCTCCAAAATCAAGTGAATCAGTTTTTCTTTTTTTTCTTTTTTTTTTTTTTGAAGATTTTATTTATTTGACAGAGAGAAACACAGCCAGAGAAGGAACACAAGCAGGGGGAGTGAGAGAGGGAGAAGCAGGCTTCCCACCGAGCAGGGAGCCAGATGCGGAACTCCATCCCGGGTCTCTGGGATCATGACCTGAGCCGAAGGCAGTCGCTTAACCAACTGAGCCACCCAGGCGCCCCGAATCAGTTTTTCTTAATCAATCTCTCTATCTATCCATCCTATATATATATCTCCTATAAATACTATTGGTTCTGTTTCTCTGGAGCACCCTAATATACCTGGCAAATGCTAAATAAATGCGCGTTGAACAGAACTGAAACTGGCATTTGAACTTGAACTTGGCTTAGATGGACTTGAACACAAATAATTGTGTTACAAATGGCCTCTCCCAGCGTTTTGCAGCACAGAGCCCCACTGACCTCCACCCCATTCCTCTTGCTGTTGTTGTCTAATGAAGAAGAAATCGTCTCCTTGTGACCCACTTCTCTCCCTGATTTCTATCCTCAAAACACAGAGTTGCTATCTAACATTAATTAGAACCAAACACTTTCAGAATCACCTAATACCACTGTGGAAAGTAACTACATCCTTAAATGAGTATTCCTTAATGCAAACAGACTTTCATCTAAAAACACATGTCTTCAACGGAACATAGCTTAGTGGTTTGTTTGTTTGTTTGTTTGAAGATATTTATTTATTTATTTGACAGAGAGAGAGATCACAAGTAGGCAGAGAGGCAGGCAGAGAGAGAGGAGGAAGCAGGCTCCCTGCTGAGCAGAGAGCCCGATGTGGGCCTCGATCCCAGGACCCTGAGATCATGACCTGAGCTGAAGGCAGAGGCTTTAATGCACTGAGCCACCCCAGCACCCCATAGCTTGGTGTTTATACAAATATACAGTTTATCCTTAATAACCCAGGATTTTTGTTTGTACCTCATGGTCATCTTTCAGAATATAAAGGAATCAGCTTATAATACTCTAAATAAAGTACTGGATATCAGTTTAAAATTTAACTGGCTGAACAGAAATGTACAGAAAGATTCTCTTCAAATATCCGATATGTTTAATATTTCTTCTGTGGCTCTGTCCTCAAAGTCCAAAGCAAGGCACGAAGTTCAGTTAGTTGAAGAGTTCAGCTTGGGGCATCTGGTTGGCTCAGTGCCTCTACCTTCAGCTCAGGTCATGATCTCAGGGTCCGGGGATCCAGGCCGCATCCGGCTCTCTGCTCAGCAGGGAGCCTGCTTCCTCCTCTCTCTCTGCTTGCCTCTCTGCCTACATGTGATCTCTCTCTGTCAAAAATATAAATAAAATCTTAAAAAAAAAAAAGAGTTCAACTTATTGGATCCAGGAAAACAGTTAGCTTTTATTCTAATTCACAGGGAAAGGTGTGGGAGAGAGAAGTCCTATGGTAGGACGTTCTCGCTGGCTCCTCCCACTCCCACACATCACTAACTGATTCCAATACTCTTTGCTTCTGAGGCTGCCAGACTCAAAATCCTTTACAAGAAAGCCTTCCAAGCAGACCTTTGGACTGCAAAGGTGCCAAGAAATTTTTTTTTACCCATTTTTCTAAATTGGGTAAGAGTATCTTCTAATTGATACTAAAGATGTCCCTGGCACACTGAATATCATACTAAAATTTCCTTCTGCATCGGTACTGACTGCTCCCAGAAGGTCTTCTGGTTTCTCCAGCCTACAGGGATTTGTCTGCTCTCATTGTTAATAGGACTTAGAATTTGTGCCAGTTTAGTGTCCCATTAGATTGCTAATTCCTTGTGAGCTGGGGCAGCATCTTCACTGGTGGTGAACAATGACACAATGCTGATCGGAAGAGTACGTATTCACTTAGGCATTCCCTCTTTTGACTATGGCTAGGTAAAGACAGGACAGCAGAAAGAGTTCTTACTCTCAATAAGCTTCAGGGAAAAAATATCTATATAAAAATGTGCATAAGAGATCAGACTAAAACAAGAACAAAATATTTTTCCTACCCTTTCAAGTCCAATACCTTCGAACTATGGATAGCCCAATGGTGGAAGGAAACCAATTCAGAGACCATGCTACCCAGAATTCAGAAGACATTCAGTTAGTGCCAAGTTTAATAATTTAATATCTCAAATAACCTTTCCACACCTCGTGTCCAACAGGATTATTAATGCTGGATCTTTGTAAGTTTCTGAATTTAAAATTCTGCCGCAGTCCTTCCCTGGAACACCTCTTCTGTCAATGAAATGACTACCTCTTCCTAAGGCTCTCTTGTTCCCTCACCTTTGCCCAAGAAGATCCCTTGTCTGAAATTCTTCTCTTCTGTCTTCACATGTCTGGCCTTTGAAGCCAACCCAGGGACTCCTTCTGCCATAAATCCCCTCCTGATTGCATCCACCACCCTCCCTCTACCCCCACTCCTCCACACCCACCCCATCCCTCGGAGAATGGCAAGGCTTTCCCTCTGGATGTTCCCAGCATGCTTTCTGCTTTCTGCAGTGAACTTGGGGTTTGGATACTATGACACCTAGGGGCATAGCCTTAAGGGTCTGGCACACACTTAAGTTAGAACTCTTTTCTGCCACGGGCTGGTTAACTGACCTTGGGCAAAGTGCTTATCTTCTTTAGGCCTCAGTCTCTTTACCAATAAAATGGACCAAAGCATAACATGGACCTCAAAGAGTTCCTATGTGGACTTAGTAAAACAACGAATGCAAAGCTATTCACTGTCAGGCACATAGTAAGCATTCATTTAAATCTTAGTTCTTTAGGGTGCCTGGCTGGCTTAGTCAGTAGAACTTGAACTTGCAACTTATGACCTTGGGTTTGTGAGTTCAAGCTCCATGTTGGGTGTAGAGATTGCTTAAAAATAAAAAAAAATTAAAACTTAAATAGATATTAGTTCTCATTAGGATCATGCAATTTGATATTGGCTTATAGTTTTAACACCTGACCTCTTACATTGCAGGCTTCTATGTTTAAGAATATGCTATATCCCCTAATGAAATCTAAGTGTCACAATGGCATGGGTGAGTGCATCTTCTATGCCTGTATTCCTTAGTGTTTTTAAAGTTAGGGGCTTAAACCACATACTTTTTACTGTGTCTTCCATTTTTAGCTTGCTTCACAATCACCTGAAGAGCTTTTTTTAAAAAAAAAACCAAAAAGGTCACTCTGGTCTATTCCCAGAGTGCATGATCCACTAGTTCTAAGGTGAGTCTGAAAATTTGCCCCTCTAACAGGTGCCTGAGGGGATGCCCATGCGGCTGGGCTGAAGAATACACTCTTGAGAGATGCTGAGTGTGCTCACCATCCTGTGGTTGGGGTTCAGGTGCGCGGTTCCTCTGTTCTCACCTGTGCTCCCCTCACGCATCCAAGGTCAGCTGCTGGTCAGCCCCACTGCTGTTTTTGGGGGGCCACCCACTGCCAGATGAGGTGCCTGCCTGAGGAGGTCACCTCTCTCCCAGATGCAGGAGGCAGGGCCTTAGACTCCGCCCCCTGATGGGGGCAGGCAATCACATCGCAAGGAGGCGTGGCTAAAGAGAAGGCCACCTGAGGCATCTTTGCTAACTATGGCAATACCCACCTACTAGGCACGAAACCCTTGCTGCAAGAGTAAATGTTTCTGAATTGTTGTATGAGTTCTGGTAGTTTGGGGGTGGAGTCTTTTGGGTTTTCCACATAGAGTATCATGTCATCTGCAAAGAGAGAGAGTTTGACTTCTTCTTTGCCAAGATGAATACCTTTTATTTCTTTCTGTTGTCAGATTGCTGTTGCTAGGACTTCTAACACTATGTTGAACAGTAGTGGCGAGAGCGGGCATCCTTGTCTTGTTCCTGATCTCAGAGGGAAGGCTGTCAGCTTTTCCCCATTGAGAATGATATTCGCTGTGGATTTTTCGTAGATAGATTTTATGAGGTTGAGGAATGTTCCCTCTATCCCTATACTTTGAAGAGTTCTAATGAGGAACGGATGTTGTATTTTGTCAAGTGCTTTTCCTGCATCAATTGAGAGGACCATGTAGTTCTTCTCTCTTCTCTTAACTGAGGGACTTGGAGGGAAGGGAGTGGAGGGATGGGAGAGCCTGGCGGTGAGTACTGAGGGCACGTACTGCATGGAGCACTGGGTGTGGGGAATAAGCAATGAATCTTGGAACACTGAAAAAATAAAATAAATTTAAAGTAAAAAAAAAAAAAAGAGTAAATGTTTCTCCTAGCAGTCAAATTTTAAATTTTTGCAACTGGTATTAGTTTATTTGTGCGCTACAACTGAGCCTCACATGCACTGTTAGTGCCAAGTTTAATAATTTAATATCTCAAATAACCTTTCCATACCTCGTGTCCAACAAGATTATTAATGCTGGATCTTTGCTGCTGAGCCCTGTCCTGGATTTCGTGCTTACTTGCTGTGGGATCTTTACCCTGAGCCTCGGTTTTCATGAGTAAGATGGAGATTAGAATTCTCACCTCACAGAGTTGTAATTGGAGAAGCAGTAATAATTTAACCCCTCTACACCTCAGTTTTCTCATCTGAAAAATGGGGCCAAATCACCCCCATCTCTCAAGGGGTTTGGGGAGCATCCCCTTGAGATGGTGTGTGCAGAGTGCTTGCTGTATGTAGCACCGGCGATTTTCCCTGCTTAGATCACATTGCTTAGCACAGTGGTTGTAGCACTCAGTCACTGTGGGATCCAGCATCGCATTCTGGCTAAAGAAATCCCAGCTTCTGTCCAACTTGCTGCCAAGAGGTGCCCTGAAATGCCCCAGGTGAAGAACTCCAGGTGCATGAATGCTGCCCAAGGGGCCAGGCTTTGAAAATCCGCACCCACAAGCAGCCTCCTCCACCCCACCAAAAACCTGTAGGGCCCAGGGTTCCCACCTGCTGGACACCGCTGCCCACTTCTCATTCATCTAGCTATGGCTGCATGACCTCCACCAACAAACCCCAAGTAAGTCGTATTTCAGGTTTTAGAGGCAGGCCAGATGCAGGAGAAAGGGAGGGAGTGGGTGGAACCAATTGCCAGAGATTGGAGGAGAATTCAGAGAATCTTTGTAAAGTCCTTATACAGGGCAGGGGGAAGGGAGGGAAGGAAGGAAGGCTGGAAGGAGAGGGAGAGAGCGGAAAGGAGGGAAGAGAAGGGGGAAGAAGAGGAAAGGAATAGAGAAAGAAGGAAAAAAAAGAAGGGAGAGAGGGAGGGGGGAGAAGTGAAAGGGGAGGTGGTAGAAGGCAGGAAGGAAGAGAAGGAAGGGAGGAGGAGAAATGGAGGAGCCTGGGAGGAGGGTGGTTGATTTCACGGCAGTGGGACAGACAGCCCCAGGGTGGCCTCCAAGACTGGAGGCTGGAGATGTTAAGTGAGCAATCCCAGCTGTGGCCAGTATGATTGCCTGGGGATGCGGCAGCTGACCAAGGAGGCCCCATCCCCTGCTAAGGCTTTCAGAGTGATCCCTGGGGCTTCACTCCCTCTAGGTGACTCCCATTTAGGTTGGTGTTAATGGGTCCCCTGCCGAGAAGCCCTTGGACTGTGCAGTTAAAAATGCCTCATTCAAATAATCACCATCAGAACCAAAAAGCCTCTGGGCTGGAAAGGTGAGCTCAGGCTGCTTTGTGGGAAGCCCAGAGCAAGGCAGCTTCTCAGCTTTCCTTCTCCAGGGAGAGGGCAGGGCTGTGCACACTTAGGGTTTTGCACTGGGAATAATGCTCACAGAGGGGTGCAGGGTGCTTCCTACAAATCCAGGATCAGATTTCAGATCAGAAGGGGGGAGGAATTGCAAGGCATCTGGAATTTCCCCCCAGGAAGGCTTGAGGCCAGTAGGTAGGGTTCACTTCCTGGTTACCAGCCACATAAGGGGCAAGGCCCTGCTCCCGGGGAGCACAGGTTCCCAGGAGGGGACAGAGGGGCGCCTGGGTGGCTCAGTTGGTTAAGCGACTGCCTTCGGCTCAGGTCATGATCCCGGAGACCTGGGATCGAGCCCCACATCGGGCTCCCTGCTCGGTGGGAGGCCTGCTTCTCCCTCTCTCACTCCCCCTGCTTGTGTTCCCTCTCTGGCTGTGTTTCTCTGCCAAATAAATAAAATCTTAAAAAAAAAAAAAAAGAGAGAGAGAGAGAGAGAGGCGACATAAACCAATGAGAATGAAAATGACTTTAGAAAGTGGAAGGAATACCTCTTGGAGGAGGTGCTAATGCTTGGCCCCGGGGTAGGGAAGAGCATCATTAAACAAAGTGACAAGGGAAGGCCTCTCTAAGGACCAGACCCTCCAGCGAAACCCTGAATGCTGTTGTTACCAAAGGCAAGAGGTTCACTGCTTGGCAGATATTAAATTGAACACAATTTGTAGGAGTTGAAAGCAAAGAACTATTCATTACTTATTACCAAGTGGAGATATATAAGAGCTCTCAAAGCACTGTCTTCCCCTGGGGTTAGTGCGGGAAGCTTTCATGCAGTGCCTCAGGCGACAGGGGCAGGGAGCTTGGAGAAGCATTTTTGATTCAAAAAATGGCAGAAAACTCTAGCCAGAGGAGGAGGTCTTAGTATTGTAATGAGCTCCTGGCGGTAACTTGAAGTCTGCTGGGGTTCTGTGCGGATCTTCCACTCCAGGTTGGCCCACACTGGATCAGATAAGGAGCTCTTGGGTGAGACCCCTAGCTGGGCATCTCTTTGGCTGGAACCCTTGCTTTGTTGGTTCTACAATCCAAAACACACTCCTTCCCTGCTTCCCCTCTTCTGTTCCTCCCCTGTCACAGCGTTCAGCCCCCTTTTCTGAGTGATTTCCCCTGGCTTCCATGCTAACGTGATTGATGAAGCTGAGATCTAAGGACAGGGTATCCCAGAGGGAGGGAAGAGCAGGTAAAGGGCCAGGGTTTGGAATCAGCTTGGAATGTTAGAACGAACAGAAGGCCAGTGTAATGAGACGATATTTCTCAAACTTGAAAGCAGCCATACTTTCTATATTACCACACTGTCCCTGAATCTTAAGAACCTCATTTAGTTCGTTAAATAAAAAATTCAACCAAGTAAATTGTAAAGATCTAATTGGCTTTATTAATCAACTCGTGAATCAGGTAGCATCCCAGCTAGCAGGTAGAGGGACCCTCCAAAGGGATCCAGAAAAGAAAAGAGCCTTTTAAAAGGAGAGAGGAAGCAGAAAAAAGGGAATTAGCTAAGAATCCATCATTTTAGGCAAGGTGAACCTCCTAAAGGGAACGGAAGGTGTCTATCACTAGACTTCCTAGGGCTGATCAGGAAATCCCACGTGGACTGGTGGCATGAAACCTTACATTCATGGCAGGGGTGGGGCGGGGGGGGGTGTGTGTTGAAACTGTAGTTTGGTTAGGTATTACATTCTTGGTTTACTGACCTAGTGTCCTAACCAAAGTAACACCATGTTGGACCCGTGGTTTTCTTACTAACAGTTCTGAAAAGGAGATTCTGTGTTTCTTAATGAGTGTTCATGGACCATGCTGACTTCCTGGATGTCCAAGAATTTTCTTGGCATATTTGTGATTATTTAACTACACAGTATAACCTATGCCCCTCTTCCCCCCCCCAACTCCATTTATGTGCTAAAGAAAATGGTTCACGTGAGTCATACTCGAATCCTGGTCTTAACCTTCATTGCATTTTCCAGTGAGCTCCCAGGGCACTCCTGGGGACTGTTCTTTCTGGTAGGGCTCTGTCTGGGGGAGGAATGGAGGACCTGTGCCTTGTACTTCTTTAAGAAGGGGTCAGGTTGTCCCAAAAGAGGTCAGGGTCACCCCTGGGGGTCGATGACCCACCTGAAACAGCAGCACCACAAGAGTCATGAGGGAGTGTGGCATGATAGCTCGAGGGACCCTGCACAGAAGCAGACAGACCAGGGTCTGAATCCAGCTGAGCCCCTAAGTCTGTGTGATTTGGGGCAAGTTAGTTGACCTCTCAGCGCCTCTGACTCTTTGACGATAACATTTGTTTCATGCTTTCACTTTCTATGTAAAGTGAAGGGGATAAAATGATGCATTGAATCGGTTAATGCATCTCACAGTATCAGCGACAGACTGTCGTGGTGACCAGTAGTGGCTCTGGAGACTGACCACCTGGTCCACATGGCAGGTCTTCTCTTTGCTACCGGTATGACCCTTCATCGAGGACACGACTACTCTGTCCCTCAGTTTCCCCTATTACAGAGCTATCAACAGCACCTGCTTCATTAGGTTTTCAGAACTCAATGAGGTGGTAGAAGAAAGCATTCAATAAATTCACTAGCTCTTATTATTTAAATGTGCTACAATACCTGAGACATAATAAGTCGTGTTAGAGAAATTGTAGCCATCACCCGGGGATGTGGAGAAAGCGAACCCTCCTCCACTGGTGGTGGGAACACAAGCTGGTGCATGTGGGGAGGGTATGTGCTAGGTGAGTGCTGTGGATTGTGTAAGACTGACGAATCACAGGCCTGCACCCCTGAAACAAATAATACTTATATGTTAGTTAAAAAAAAATTGTAGCCATCACCGTAGGCACAACCAACTCACAAAGAGGGAACTTCAAACCTAACAGTTTCTGGTGAGTTCTCTAGTGTCGCCTCCACACTGAACCCCGAGGCAGGGATTGAATGCAGCTTCTCTTAAACTTCCACCGATGCCTTGCCCTCACCTGGAGGCTTGTGACAACCCAGGCTGTTCAGCCTCCCCCACCCCACACCACCCAGGGTTTTCTGATTCTGTTGGTCTGGGGTAGGGGCCTGATGATTCCCTCTGGAATGAGTCCCAGGCAAAGCTGCTTCTGAGAACAGGGACGTCATGGTCTAAATCTCAAGGAGCCATCCAGTTTTCCAGCTTTGGCTCCATGAACTGTCCATTAACCCTGGTCCCACTTCACTGGTCTACACAGCCTTCTCAAAATGGCAGTCTAGCTAGAAAGGGGCTGCCAGAATTCCTTCTCCCATCTTCTCTTTTGATGCTTCCTACTGCCTTCTCCCATCCTCTCTTTTGATGTAACCTTGCAAGCCATCACCGGAGAGCCAGGGGATTCACCTAAAAAGACCAGGAATATTTTAGCAGCTGCTCAGCCTCTGGCCAGTCCTGGCTTAGAAAAGGTTAATGAATTTTTTTGTTGTTGTTTTCATGGACCCCAAATGTAAAGGGGTAACATTTCCTTTGGTTCCTACCCTACAATTAAATCAGTCTTTCTAGGGAATGGTAGGGCTAGAAAGACTAAGAGCTATGTTTTGTTATTCATTAAGAAAAATTCCCTTCATTCTGAAATTCATTAGCTTTGTGTTAATATTGTGACCAAAATTAATTTTAGACCAAAGTCAAAACCATTTTTCTACATTTTCCTTAAGATATATTTTACCTTCAGAAACTTGGCAAGTGGGAAAATGCAGTTCACTATTAAAATAGGCCTTGCTAATTTGCAGTATTATCTTCAGAGAATTGTGAAAGAAAACAAGAAATAACACACAGAATGACTTTCTTTGGAAAAGAAAATATGAGACTAGCACACACACACACACACACACACAAATTAACACCTCAGACCTGAAGAAACAGTGGGATTCCATATCTTGGCTATTGTAACTAATGGTGCAATAAACACGGGAAGGCATATATCTTTTCAAATTAGTGCTTTCATTTTCTTTGGGTAAATTTTACCCAGTAGTGCAATTGCTGGATCGTAAGATAGTTCTATTTTTAATTTTTTGAGGAACCTCTATAGTGTTTCCCAGAGCTTGCATTCCCATCAACAGTGTAAAAGGGCTCCCCTTTCTCCCCATCCTCACCAACACCTGTCGCTCCTGTGTTTTTCATTTTAGCCTTTCTAGCAGGCGTGAGGTGGTATCTCGTGGTTTTGATTTCCCTTTGCCTGATGATGAGCAATGTTGAGCATCTTTTCATGTGTCTATTGGCCATCCGTATGTCTTCTTTGGTAAATATGTTTATTCAGATTTTCTGATCATTTTTAAAATTTTTAGGGCGAGGGGCAGAGGGAGAAGAAAAGAGAGAACCCCAAGCAGATTCTGCTCAGGTCTCAATCCCAGGACCCTGAAATCGTGACTCAAGCTGAAATCAAGACTGATGTCAACCCAACTGAGCCACCCAGGTACCCTTCACCATTCTTAATTGGATTGTATGTTTTGGGAGTCTTGAGCCTGCATCCATAGATGAATGGATAAAGAAGATGTGAGATAAACACATATACACACACACAATGGAATATCACTCAGCCAGAAAAAAATGAAATTGTGTCATTTACAACCACATGGATGGCTCTAGATGGCGTAATGTTAAGTGAAGTGAATCAGAGAAAAACAAATGTATGATTTCACTCCTAGGTGGAGCTTAAGAAACAAATGAACAGAGGGAAAAAGGGACAAACCAAGAAATAGACTCAACTATAGAGAACATACTGGTGAGCAGGGGAGGTAGGAGGTTGGGTGAACAGGTGAAGGCGATCAAGAACGCGCCTCTCATGCTGAGCACTGAGAAATATATAGAATTGTTGAGTCATATGGAACATCTAGAACTCATATGGCACAGTAAGGACAAAAAGAAGTTGCAGAATCGTGTGTTTCATATTCTCCCTAAGTTTGTTTGAATATGGATAGGAAAAAAAGGTCGGGAAGGATCCTAAACTATACACAACAGTTATCTTGGAGGATGAAGACAATGATGGACTTTAATATTTTAATTTTAACCTTTCCGTACTCTGGATTGTTTGCAATCCATTTGTGTTGTTGTTGTTGCTCTGTCTGGCGGTTAACTTTAGGCATCAACCTGACTGGGATGTGGCTGAGGGTCCAGGTATCCGGTTAAACGTCATTTCTGGGTGTGTCTACGAGGGTGTTTCTAGAGGAGGTTAGCATTTGAACTGGTGAACTGAGCCAAGTGCATTGCCCTTCTTAATATGAGAGGCATCATCCAACCCATTTTTTTCTTTTTTCTTTTTTTTTTTAAGATTTCATTTATTTATTTGACAGGGAGAATCACAGCAAGAGAGGGAACACAAGCAAGGGGAGTGAGAGAGGGAGAAGCAGGCTTCCCGCTGAGTGGGGAGCCCAATGTGGGGCTCGATCCCGGGTCTCCAGGATCATGACCTGAGCCGAAGGCAGTCGTCCAACCAACTGAGCCACCCAGGCGCCCCCAACCCATTTTTTTCTTAGGATTTTGTTTATTTGACAGAGAGAAACAGAGCTAGAGAGGGAACACAAGCAGGGGGACTGAGTGAGGGAGAAGCAGGCTTCCTGTTGAGCAGGGAGCCCAATGTGGGGCTCAATCCCAGGACTCCGGGATCATGACCCCGGCTGAAGGCAGATGCTTAACGACTGAGGCAGCCAGGTGCCCCTGTCCAATCCATTTCTGATCCAAATAGAATGCAAAAACAGAGGAAGGGGAAATTCACTTCCTGCCTGACTGTTCTCCCTGCCCTGGGGACTCTCGGTTCTCAAATCTTCAGACTCAGAATGGATTCTACACCCCTGACTCTCCTGACCTCAGGTCTTTGAACTATTCCACTAATTTTCCTGGATCTCTAGCTTGCAGATGGAAAATTGTGGAATTTCTTAGTCTTCATAACCTCATGAGACAATTCCTTATCATAAATTTAATATTAGATATTTAGATATAGATGTAGATATAAATATAAAGATATATATCTATATAGACAGACATATTTATATTTCTATATCTCTCTATCTATCTATCTATCTCATATTGGTTCTCTCCTGGAAAGCCCTAACAAATACACTTTCATAATACAAATTTAATTTTTAAAAGTTCCTCTCTTCACAATAGGAGTAGAAACAGGGAAAGGCTACCCTCAAGCTGCATAATTTTATTTAAAATTATTGTTGAAGTCAAGAAAGATAGAGTCTGAGTAGTTCATGTTTTCTTTCACTTTTCATTCAGTCAATATTTATTATGCAGTTGGGTAATGGGTTTCATGGGAGCATTCTTCAAATGTATTTACTCTTTCAGCCTGCATTTGCTATACAAACATTCTGTGTTAAGCAGTGGATTTTAATTTAATGAGATTTATGTGACTTTGAAGGAAGTTTTCCAAAGAGTTGTTTCCAAAGATGACTGAATGTGTTGGAAGATATGGTGTAAGTGTTCACATATCAGGGGTCAGAGTGTTATTATTTTAGAGACATACTTCATGGAAATTAGGCAAGCAGGCCAAAATAACCATAAGATCAGGTGATACCATCTTTGTCTTTGGTTTTAAAATGGAGGCTTACTTGTGTCACTTTCATAAGGTCACACAATTAATAGGTGTTAGGTTGACAATCTTGATGTGTATGACTTTTTTATTTTTATTTTATTTTTTAAAAAGATTTTATTTATTTATTTGACAGAGAGAAACACAGCCAGAGAGGGCACAAAAGCAGAGGGACTGAGAGAGGGAGAAGCAGGCTTCCCACTGAGCAGGAAGCCTGATGTGGGGCTCGATCCCAGGTCTCCAGGATCATGACCTGAGCTGAAGGCAGTCGCTTAACCAACTGAGCCACCCAGGCGCCTCATGTATGACTTTTTTAAAGACCATGCTCTTTCTTCCAGTGTCAGAGACTAAGATCCCTTCCCCTCATTGGCATTATTATAAAATTTCAAATTTTTAACTAGGACATGTAGCCATCCAGACTCCCCTGTAATTAGGTATGGACATATAACTAAATTCCAAGTGGGAGAGGAAGTAATCTGTTTTGTCTTCTAGGAGACCTTCCTAAGGGTACATACCGCATACCTTTGCCCTCTTCTTCCTTTTTCTTTGAATTGGCTGCACCACCAGCAGCTATCTTTGACAATGAGGTCAAAATCATGTATTGAATATAGAAAGAGCATAAGCACCTAAGAACTATGGAGCTTCCTTATAGTCTCAGATGCCTGTCTCCAGATGTCATTTATATGAAGAAGAAACGCATTTCTATTAAGTCAACGTCATTAGAATTTTATTGCAGTTGAACCTAATCCTAGTCAACTGTTAGAACATAATGCCTTCCAATTTGTCATCACTTTGGGGGAAGAAGCCCTAACACTTCTCCAATAGCCATTTCATCTCAAAAAGAGGGAATCAGGTTGCATAAGGCAAGACCCATAAATATATAGCTTATTCAAAGGGAATGCATGATGCGGGCACCTAGGTGACTCATTCAGTTAGTGTCTGACTCTTGATTTTAGCTTAGGTCATAATTGCAGGGTTTTGAGATCGAGTCCTGCGTTGGCTCTGTGCTGATCCTGGAGCCTGCTTGAGATTCTCTCTCTCTCCCTCCCCACCACTTCCACTCACACATTCTCTCTCTAAAAAGAGGTGGGGCACGTGATGGAGCTCTTCCTGAAGTCATTGTTGATGGAGATTCCATGCTCCCCAAATCACATTTTGACTTCTTCCTCACTTTTTTCTACATTCATGCTCAAAGCACTAAACTAAGATGGAATGGAGGAGAGGTCAGGAGAAAGGGCTCTACCTACTTCTCCCTAAATACAGTGTGTGGGCTAATCCTTAATAAACCTATTTTAAAATATTAGAATTGTAACAGAGTAAATAGTTTTGAATTATAAAGTTATTGAGGATACACATGAAACATGTTCTATAAACATTATTTCAAGTACATTAGATTTATATAATATTTGCTTAAAACTGTATTTTCTCTTCTTGAACTGTCAAGGGACTTTACTAAAAATATGCTTTTGTCCATTTTCGATAAACCTACACTTATTCCCAGGAATTTTTCAAGTAAGACTAACTCAGAGAAATAACAAGAAAAAAGCTGAGGCTTACAGCCTTTCTACCTTATTCAGAATCCCCAAAAAGTACCCCACATGACATTTAGGATATAGAAGTATAATATTGTAATATAAATGGACAGTTCCTACTAAAATGTTTTAAAGAAAGATACAGAATTTCATTATTTTTGCTTTGTGCTGATTTTTTAAAATTATATTTTCATTATCATGCTTTTCATTATCATGTGTCATAGGAAGTAGTACCCTGAAATATGGAATTAACCTTTAGGCTTGAAATTTCCTTTTTAAAAATTTAAATAAAAAGATTTACAAAAGCCAATAACTACCTACTTTCATTTTTTCACAGCTCTACATTCATTTTTTTAAGCATGGGTCACACAGCAATTCCTAATTAGTGGTAACTTCCAAGTGGGTGTCATTTTGGTTTGAATTTAATCTCATTTTTTTCCCTTCATGATACTTGACTTGTTAATTTTCAATTGGGGGGGGGAGTGATTTTTGCAACAACAGGTAATAAATATAAACCGGCTATGGGCCTATGTATCGCAGAGGGTCCCCAAACCATGTACCCTTGAACGAGATCTAAATACTAAATCACAGGATAATTGTTCAATCCATTTCTGCCACAGTGACTCTTGAAAAGTATGCTACTTTTTGGACAACTTCATTTTTTAAAAAATATTTTATTTATTTGACAGAGAGAAACACAGCCAGAGAGGGAACACAAACGGGGAGTGAGAGAGAGAGAAGCAGGCTTCCCGCCGAGCAGGCAGCCTGATGCGGGACTCGATCCCGGGTCTCCGAGATCATGACCTGATCCGAAGGCAGTCGCCCAACCAATTGAGTCACCCAGGCACCCCTGGAAAACTTCATTTTTAAAGATATATACCCAATGTTTTTTTTTCCCCAAAACATACTGAATACATATATATAAGAAGTGATAGTTCAACATTATGGTTGCAGGCAAGGACAAACTCTTTCATTTACCCAACACAAGAGTTTCAAGTGAGAAAATATCAAGTGGAACACATTTGAATTGCAAGCCCTCTTTGGAGGGACCCAAAGAACTTTCTCTTCATGGGCACACCAAGATCAAGGGGTAAGGAGGCAGTGTCTTCTGTAGCACTGAGTATGTTCTGAACATGGGCTATTTCCACGAGTGCTCTCATATTTAGACTTGTTTTGTCCTAAAGGTGCTTATGTGAGCTCTACTGTTATTTTCTCAAGCAGTTTGAGTGTAAGACAACCTACCCACTAGCCCTGCAAATGGTTCAGAAATGATGAAGAAAATGACATAGAAAGAAAAATGCACCTTTTAAAGAAATGATTACCTTGCATCCCTCCATAATTAAGCTTTATCTTCCTCCTTTGCCAAGCACTATAAGCCTTCTTTGCATTAGAGTTTCTATATTGAGTATTGATTTACTTTCTATTTTTTCCTTGGTTCTTAAACTTATTTTCATTGTTCAACTGATGTATTTTCCTATCTTTGAAAATTGTGAGGATGGTTTGGTTGAGATGAAGGCATCATAATTTTCTCATTAAAGGTAATGGAATTTTTTCCCTCATTCAATAGCTTTTTATTTAGTAGCAAAGTTTATAGGAATGAGTAAAGTCATTAAACAAGAGATAAGTGTATGGATTCTTCCCTATACAAAAATAGACCAACAAATGGGGCACCTGGGTGGCTCAGTGGGTTAAAGCCTCTGCCTTTGGCTCAGGTCATGATCTCAGAGTCCTGGGATCGAGCCCCACATCAGGCTCTCTGCTCAGCGGGGAGTCTGCTTCCCCCTTTCTCTCTGCCTGCCTCTCTGCCTACTTGTGATCTCTCTCTCTCTCTCTCTCTCTCTCTCTCTCTCTCTCTCTCTCTCTCCCCCTCTGTATCCAATAAATAAATAAATAAATAATCTTTTTTAAAAAAAAAATGGACCAACAAAGAGTCTTACTCACTGGTTGTGTGTTAGAATCTTAATACAGACCCCAAGAGGGGTGCCTGGGTGGTATAGTCGGTTAAGGATTAGATTCTTGGTTTCAGTTCAGGTCATGATCTTGGGGGCTCCAGAGTTGGCTCCGTGCACATGTGGAGTCTGCTGAAGATTCTCTCTCCTTCTCCTTCTGCCCCTCCTGCTTGTACTCTCTCTCTCTCTCTCTCAATCTCTGTCTCTAATGAATAAATCTTTAAAAACATATATATAGACCCCAAGAATTTCTACCCCTTTGGTGTAAATTGTCCTGCATAATCCCCAGGACAATAAAAATGATGGATTTTATTCTCATGATTGGGGTATGTTATGTGCCGCAGTTGACCTTAAGATAAGGAGTCATCTCAGTGGGGATGATCTAATCACACAAGGCTTTGAAAAGCAGAGAGTTTTCTCTGACTGTTCATAGAAAGGGATATCAGAGAGACTTATTAACACACGAGAATGTTTCAGTTTCAGGGAAATTCTTTGCTGCTGAAGAAGGAACTGCATGGTAAGAACCTCAGATCGCCTCTAGAAGCTAAGAATGATCCTAGGCCAACAAATAGCAAGGCAATGAGAACCTCAGTCTACAACACCATGGACATGAATTCTGCCAACTACCCAGGGTTGCTCAGAAATAGAACTTTTGGTAGTCAAACCTCTAGTTTAGGATCCAGATCAATGGAGACACTGATTTCATCTTTGAGGCATCTTTAGCAGAGAATCTAGCCACACTGGGCCAGACTCTGGACCTAGAGACCTTTGGACAAATAGAAGAGTATTATTTTAAGCTGCTAAATTTATGATAATTGGTTGCACAGCAACAGAAGTCAAATATGCCCCATATTAGTCAGGATAAACCAAGTTATACTAGAGTTAAAAAGTATTTTAAAAACCACAGGCTTGGGGTGTGGCTCAGTTGTTTAAGTATTTGCCTTTGACTCAGGTCATGATCCCAGGGCCAGGGATAGAGCCCCAATTGGGCTCCAGGCTCAGCAGGGGACCTGCTTCTCCCTCTCCCTCTGCCATTCCCCCTGCCTGTGCTCTCCTGCTTGCTCTCTCTCTCTGTCAAATAAATAAATAAAATCTTTTTTTTTTTAAAGTACATCTTTAGGATGGACTTCCATGGTTGCTGGGGGAAGAGCAGAGCAAGTGTGTATCACAGTAGCCTGGCAGTGACTCATGTCCCTTTTGCATAGAACCCATTGACCATAACTGGTTGTATGGCTTTGACCAATGTCAAGGAGGCTGAGAAATCCAATCCCTTTATACTGGCAAACAGTATGCATCTCAACCGTGACCATCTGTGTCTGCTGTCCCCCTTTATCCCTATACTTCTGGACCTTGGCAGGTTCTACCAACACCATGCCCATGGGGCTGGACTGAAGAGTATATCCATTTAGATGTCTTAGATGAGCCATTTATAGGATGAATCAAGCCTACAGGTGTACTCAGAGAAGACTTCACACTGTTCTTCATGTTTTTAAATTCGTTGCCAACATTTAAAAAATTGGAACTTTTCCCATAAGAATCTCATCTATGGGTTCTCTCAAAACATTCAGAAGATCTCACAGTGATCTACTTCAATGAACAAGGTGAAATTATATGACCTACAGTGTCTTCTGACCTACAGTGTTTTCGTGGGTTTTTTAAAAAGATTTATTTATTTATTTTAGAGAAAGAGTGTGTGTGAGCAGGGGGCAGGGAAGGGGGAGAGGGAGAGGGAGAATCCCCAAGCAGACCCCCACCGTGGCAGGTCTGGATCCCAGGACTTGAGATCAGGACCTGAGCTGAAATCAAGAGTCAGATGCTTAACTGACTGAGCCACCCAGAAACCCCTGGCCCAAGGTACAGTGTTTTCTAAAGAGCATTGTTACTTGGGAAAAAAATCAAGTAAAATTTTTGTATAGTATGTTTCTCTATAGAATATATATAAAAAGAACTAGGAGAATATAAACACCAAACTATAAATTATAGTTTCCTATTGGAAATAGAGGGACAAGGGATATTCCACAGCAATACAGAATCTAAATAAAGTGTTTTTGTTTTGTTTTTAAACATTTTATTTATTTATTTGACAGAGAGAGAGATCACAAGTAGGCAGAGAGGCAGGCAGAGAGAGAGGAGAAAGCAGGCTCCTTGCCAAGCAGAGAACCCGAAGCGGACCTCGATTCCAGCACCCTGAGATCATGACCTGAGCCGAAGGCAGAGGCTTTAACCCACTGAGCCACCCCGGTGCCCTAAATGAAGTGTTTTATCTGAAAATTCACCCAGTGTGAGTTCTATCTTAATAAGGATGAGAATAAGAGAAAAGGTCTTATTAACTGTTTATTTTTTTTAAAGATTTTATTTATTTGACAGAGAGAAACACAGCCAGAGGGGGAACACAAGCAGGGGCCAGTGAGAGAGGGAGAAGCAGGCTTCCTGAGGAGCAGGGAGCCTGATGTGGGACTCGATCCCGAGTCTCCGGGATCATGACCTGAGCCGAAGGCAGTCGCTTAACCAGCTGAGCCACGCAGGCGCCCCTAGCTGTTTATTTTTAAGATGCTTTATTTTCCTTAACACAGCAGAACAAGATTTCAAAGCCCTGGTGCCCTCACAAAACCATTTTCACGAATTCTGCATTTCACTTTTATAAGAAAAGGACAAACAATAAAATAACATAGGCAGGAATTTTCTAAAAAGAAAGCAACACTTCAGAATACTTTACAAGACAGTACAAATCCTTCACTTCCGCTTCCTGTGTCGCTCAGTGTCCCATTGGTGATAGTCATAGACTGATCCTGAGACCTCAAGAGAGCGTGAATTATCAGAGAGGGATTTATTTGCAATGTTTCTTTGGAGTAGATGATTATGGTGCTGTCCATTCTGCAGCCCTTCCCTTTGCTGAAATGACTAAGTTCTCCATCAGGTGAGGACTTTTGTCAATTTTGACCGCTTGCAAATTATCCCCTCCCTCTTGTCCCAACTTCCCTTTGAAAATTATCCCCTCCCCCCAATGTCCCAACTTCCCTTTGAAAATTCTTCTCTCACCCATGGTGTTCAGAATTGCTGATTGGTAAATCCAGGGGTATGCCCTTTTATGGTAGGCAGAATAATGATTGTTTGTTTTCCTAAAGATGTCCATGTTCTAATCCTCAGAACCCATGAATATATTATGGAATATGGCAAAGGAGAATTAAAGTTTTATTTTATTTTTTTTTAAGATTTTGTTTATTTATTTGAGAGAGAGCACAAGCAAGGGGAGGGGCAGAGGGAGAGGGAGAAGCAGACTCCCCGCTAAGCAGGGAGCCTGACGTGGGGCTTGATCCCAGGACTCCGGGATCATGACCTGAGCTGAAGGCAGATGCTTAACCAACTGAGCCACCCAGGACCCCCAAGAATCAAGGTTTTAGATGGAATTATATGACCTTAAAATACGGAGATTATCTCAGATGGTGGGGAGGAAGCAATGTGATGATAAGACTTCTTAAGAACGAAGAAAGGAAGGGTGCCTCGGGGGCTCAGTCAGTTAAGCAGCTGCCTTCAGCTCAGGTCATGATTCCAGGGTCCTGGGATCGAGCCCTACATCGGGCTCCCCGCTCAGCAGACAGCCTTGTTCTCTCTCTTCCTCTGTCTACAGCTCTGCTTACTTGCAGTCTCTATCTCTCTGTCAAATAAATAAATAAAATCTTAAAAAAAAAAAGAATGGAGGAAGGGAGGCAGAGGTAGAGAGGCAGAGGGAGATATGAGAAACAGAACATTCAGAGAGAGATGCAGCTCTGCAGTCTTTGAAGACTGATGGAAGTTCCATGAGCCAAGGAGTGCAGGCAGTTTCTAGACACTGGGAAACACAAGGAAATAGATTCTCCCTCAGACCTAGAAAAGAGTGCAGCCTTGTGAACATCCCAAGTTCAGCCCAGTGAGACCTCGGTCAGACTTCTGACCTCTAGAACTGTAAGACAGTAGATTTGTGTGGTTTTAAGCCACATGCTACAGCAGCAATAGGACTCTAACATGGAGAAGCCACTCCTTTGGGTAGATTCTGCTTCTTGTCATCTTCACATGGGTGCTCTGCTTTCTCCTGGTTTGATTCAATCTCTGCTTTCTTTGTGTGACTTCCAAATGTCCTTTTTTTTTTTAATATTTTATTTATTTGACAGAGAGAAACACAGCCAGAGAGGGGACACAAGCAAGGGGAGTGAGAGGGAGAAGCAGGCCTCCCGCCAAGCAGGGAGCCCGACGTGGGACTCGATCCCGGGTCTCCAGGATCATGACCTGAGCCGAAGGCAGTCACCCAACCAACTGAGCCACCCAGGTGCCCTCAAATGTCCTTTTAATAAATGTGTCATTTTGTTTAAGCTGGTTGGAATTCTCCTCGTACTAGCAATGAAGGGTTCTGATCATATTTGCTCATTCAGCCAGAGAACTATTTTTCAATAGGTTTTCTCATTCTAAGGATGATAATGAACAGAACTGAAGTACTCATAAAGCCATAGTTAACCCATTAGTGACAGTAATTAGAATCCCCTACAAGTAGCCAAGACATGAATGGATGAAACTTGTTTTTGTGAGACATCCTTGTCACCCCATTATTTCTCTAAAAGAGAGAAAGTCTAAGGACAGTGTGGTGGATAAGATTCTGGGCTTTGAAGACACATAGAATAGAATTCAAATCCCACCTCTTCTACAAACTGTGTGAGTTTGGACTCGAGACATTTTGGGGAGGGGATCTTCATTCCCTTGGCGTCTGGTCTTCCACATGGTGTTCTGATCTTTGTGTTTCTGACTCCTATCTCTTGTTTCTCAGTTTGTCCCAAGGAACCTTATTGATGGTTTCCCCCAGTCTGTAAACATTTGAACAGTTTCTAGTCTCAGTTTCTTTCTCTGAGAAAGATACTTAATGCCACACTGAATTTGAAGATTAATGAAATAATACACATAAGCAAATTTTACAGATCCTGGCATGTGACAGTACTCATTAAATGCTAGTTGACAATGGAAAACCAAGGGCAAATGAGCCTCTTGGAAATTCAGGTGCTTCATTCATAAAATGGGATTGGCGTCTTTCTCACATGTCCAGAGAGGATTTAAAAAGAGGAAGGATTTCAAGTGTTCGGTTACCACAAAAATTTTTGTTTCCTTCAGTTTTCCTCAAAGAGAGATAGGTGAGGCAGCATCTAACGTGAATTGGTTTTCTTCCTGTGGCTTGGCATCATCATGGTCTATTTCTGAGAATATGGCGAGTCGTGAGGGAGGGCTGTGCTCATTTCTGAAGCTATTTGTGCCAAATACCCGATCTACTAATCGTGGTTAACCCTATCTGTCTACAGTGGAGAAAGCGGAACCAATGAGCACTTTCTGGTCTTTAAAGCACCTCCTCCAACCTGTTCTCTTAATGAAGCCTTCAAAAAATAGATCATATGCCTGTATGTCTAGAATGGCTTCCATCTAAGGGCGGGGGATGATGGTAACTAACAGGTTTACCAGTCACCTTTTAAAAAATTTCTTTAAAAGATTTTATTTATTTATTTGAGAGACAGAGAGAGTAGAAGCGGGAGGAATGGCAGAGGGAGTGGCAGGCTCCCCACTGACCAGGGAGCCTGATGCAGAACTCGATCCCAGGACCCTGGGATCATGACCTGAACCAAAGGCAGCCACTGAACCTACTGAACCACCCAGGTGTCCCAACCAGTCAACTTCTTCCTGAAATTCATGTAAACGCTGACTCGGAAGTGAAGGGTAAGATGATTTAAAAGAAAAAAAAATAAAAGATTCCCCACATAAATATAAAAAAAAAACAGTTTTTCTGTATTACCACCATTTTTGGGGGGCACATAACCTGTGTGGATATATAAAATATACCCCAATTCTACATTACATTTTTAGGGGGACAAAATAGAAATTTTTTTCATCATACATGTATTGAAAGTGATTTTAAACTACTTTTTTTAGAGGGAACTCATTACTTTTTGGTCGCTTTAAACACATTTTTACTATGTATTAAAATTCAGTAGAAAATTATTAGCTCCAAATGTGCTCCACATACTGTACTAACCTAGGAAAAAAAGATATAAAATCATCTAAGAAAAATATTTTGGTATCAGTGATTAATGTTCCATAGTCAGTATAATCATAAACTTAAATCTAATATGTTAAGGGATTAACCTTACTTTTCCTCTGATAAGCTGTGTGTTCTGTGGTTGATTATCTCCGTTAATATTTTCGAAAATATCTGCATAGCGATAGCTTTCATTGCAGAGCTCTGCCGCTAGGGGCAGCATCACCTACTATTTCAGGTTGTTCACTGGGTAATTTGGGGTGTTCATTTTCTGTGTGAGAAAAAAAAAATATTGGAGCTTGCTTTGTGACTTTGGGAAACCATTTCCTGTTGGGCATCAGGTTCCTCAACAAGGTTTTGGACTAGATGAGCTCTGAGACCATGAGAGAACTGTGGGGCTCAATGAAGATTATTTTGGTTGTGGGTAGCATGGAGGGGAGGGAGGAGGACTGTTATAATTCCATTGTTTTCAATCTATGACTTAGAGCAAGTGAGCTTCTCTCACTGGTTCTTAGTTCTCTTTATTGTGAGATGAGATGACATTTGTATTTCCCAAATGCTTGTTCCTCTGTCTACCTGCAAATGCTAGTTTCTCGTCCAACAGTTTGAAAATACAGAGCAAAGAAAGTTGAATGGGCTTCTTTCTGTGGAACTTCACAGAGCCTTTTAAATGAGAATGTGATAGATGCTGCAATGCTAGGCATGAAATGGTTGACCAGGGATGATGACGGTTATATTAGGTCTCTAGGACACCGGAACAAATCACCACAAACCAGGTGGCTTAAAAACACGGCTGATGGTCATCTTAGAATCCTAGACACCAGAAGCCTGAAATCAAGATGCCGGGAGAGTTATGCTCCCTCTGAACGCCCTAGGGAAGACTCCTTCCTCGCCTCTGCTAGCGTCTCGTGATTGCTGGTGACCCTCGCTCTCCTTCGCTCGTGTCTACGTAATTCCCAGTCTCCATCTTCACATGGCCTTCTTCCGCACACGACTCCAGTGTCTCTATTTCCACATCTCCCTCTTTCTTTCATAAAGCAACAAATCCCTGGGTCAGGGCCCATCCCACTCCAGCATGACCTCAACTAGACTCGATTACAGCTGCAAAGACCCCATTTCCAAATCAAGTCACACTCATAGGTACCAAGGTTAGGACTTGAACACATCATTTCGGGGGAATCCACTACCATGCTGCTGCTGGTAATGATGATAAGAAGAAGAGCAAGAATAAGAGAAAGAAGATGATAAGACAAGAGAAAGAAATAATTATCATGCACCTATTAGGTGCTTTACTCCATATCTAAACCTCTTGAGGGCTTTGAATTCTGATAAATGCAGCCCCTTCTTAGATCTCACCTCCACAGAATGAATGATAAGCCAATTTTGGCCCAAAGCGGAGTGTGGGACAGCTGGTGGCATACCTGTTGATTTAAGTGACACACACACACAGGCCACAGAAGGGAGGCGGTATTCCTTTAAAAAAAAAAATATATATATATATATATATATTTTTTTTTTTTTTGCCCAGACATTAACACTGATACAGTGTTATCAATGAGACTATAAACCTGATTCAGATTTCACCAGTTTTTGCGAGCGTGCGTGTGTGTGTATGTGTGTATGTGTGTGATGTGTGTGTATGTGTGTGTATGTGTGTATGTGTGTGATGTGTGTGTATGTGTGTATGTGTGTGATGTGTGTGTATGTGTGTGATGTGTGTATATGTGTGTATGTGTGTGTATATGTGTGATGTGTGTGTATGTGTGTATGTGTGTGATGTGTGTATATGTGTATGTGTGTGATGTGTGTGTATGTGTGTGATGTGTGTGTATGTGTATATGTGTATGTGTGTATGTGTGTATGTGTGTGATGTGTGTATGTGTGATGTGTGTATGTGTATGATGTGTGTGTGTATGTGTGTGATGTGTATGTGTGTATGTGTGTGACGTGTGTGTGTGTGTGTGTATCTATGCAACTGGATCCCCTGCAAAGATTCATTGCAACCACCACCGCAATGCTGGTACAGAAAAGATCCCCACAAAGTACCCCCCCACCCTCTGTGTTTTCTTTCACATCACTTCACGACTCCAAGGAGAAGGGACCACATCCGCAGTCTCTGTATCTTTTTTTTTTTTTAAGATTTTATTTATTTGACAGAGAGAAACACAGCTAGAGAGGGAACACAAGCAGCAGGAGTGAAAGAGGCGGAAGGAAGCTGGCTTTCTGTGTAGCAGGGAGCCCCATGCAGGGCTCAATCCCGGGACCCTGGGATCACAACCCCAGCCACAGGCAGTCGTTTAATGACTGAGCCACCCAGGGGCCCCTGTCATTTTATTGTTAAGTTGCCTACATTCTTTATAGAGTCCCTTATCAGCTATATGATTTGGAAATCTCCTCTCCCATTCTGTGGATGATCTCTCTGCTCTCTCGTTGGTGTCCTTTGAAGCGTTTAATCAAGTGTTTAATTTTGATAGTGCCTCGTTTATCTGTTCCTTTGTTGCTTGTGCTTTTGTTGTCATGTCTAAGAAGGCTTTGCCTGCCCCGCCTCACAAAGATTTTCTCCTGTGTTGTTTTCTAAGAGTTAGGTGATGTTTTAGCTTTTACATATATATTTAAAAAAAATTTTTTTTAAGATTTTATTTATTTACTTGACAGAAATAGAGAGCACAAGTAGGCAGAGCAGCAGGCAGATGCAGAGGAAGAAGCAGGCTTCCTGCTGAGCGGAGAGCCCGAAAAGGGGCTTGATCCCAGGACCCTGAGATCATGACCTGAGCTTAAGGCAGAGGCTTAACCCACTGAGCCACCCAGGCGCCCCAGTCTCTGTGCCTTTAACACCAAACCCTTTGTCCTCTCCAACTTCATCCAAGACCTCACCCGGCACAGCCTCAAGAGTCCTCAGCAGACAGCGGAAGCTGTCTTCCTTACTACTAGTATTTTATTTTCCCCTCTCATTTTACACATGTCTGTTTGTGGCCAGAGATGCCGGCTTACCAGAATCATGAGGGGTGAGATAAAAATATATATATATTTCTTTTGAGCAAAGCCATTTAAGTAGCAGAGGTGAGTTCTGTCAAGAAAACCAGAAGGTGGTCTGCAGACAGGGCAAAAAAAGAGAGGAAACGTGGGAGAAATGTTTGGCATTTAGAGAACAGTGCATTAAGGAAGAACTTTGAACCTCAGTTAGAGTCAAAAGAGTTTTATGATAGCCCCCAAGAGTAAGAAAACGCAGGTGTCATCCCGGGGCATGTGTAATAGGCCCACTAAAAGTGGAAATTAAAGAAACGTGTTTTATTCCTGCATTTCAAGGCCTTTTCATTAAAGAAGATTTCAGTTCGGCTGGTCACTCACAACAGTGACTCATCGAGCTGGGCTTTGTATTCCTCGTGTCATTAAATATTACTCCCGCAGGGGTGGGGGCCTACCAGGGCTAGGATGGAGGCGGTGGCTTTATTTGGTGGGTCGGGCACACCCCCTGACAAAGCCTCCTGATCTGAAAGGAGGTGAGGTCACCAAGGGGCAGATCTGCAGCTCCTCCAACGCGTTGGAAGGGAAGATTCACTCAGTCTGACCCCCAAAGGACCAAAAGGGCTTTGAAGCCAGCCCAGCAGAGGGGATGCAGAGCCCAGTGCAAGGAGCTAATAAAGATAGCTCAGCTAAGTGTTTAACTCATTAGTTCAGCTTTTGTGTCTCTTACTGTTAGACTAATTCAAAGAATACATTACGGCACTTTCAGATAAATGGTTTAAACCCACACTAAGTGAGTCAGAAAAATCAATTAATTTGTAAAACCTTACTGCCGGAAATAATGTCAGATCCGTCCTTTTCCAGGCTGCAGATTTCTCAAGGTGATTTGGGCTTATGGGCCTTGAAGTTTCACCTTGTGTTTGAAATAGTAGAGTTGGTTTGTTGGCGACGTCATTCGTTCATCTTCTAATTTATTCCACAAGTAGTCATTGCTCTCTGTAGGGCAGCAGACACAGTTGTAGGCACTAGTGCTAAAGGGAGTGAATGAATGCAAGTTCTTACCTTCTTGGAGCTTATGTTTCCCGGGAGAGGCAAAGAGTCAACAGATAATCACATTGCCACTTGCCACACAGTGATACACGGGATGGACAGACAAATGAATTTTGGAAGAGCAGGGAGAGAAATGAGGATATCCTGAATGGTGGATCAGTTAGCGTTCATAAAACACCTACTATGTGCTAGGGCTTTCATGGGTGATTGTGGAAGGAAGAGAGGGAATAGAAAGGTTTACTGGACACCCACCCGATGGGCAAGGTATAAATTAAAAAAAAAATCATGATTATCAGGGATCAGGCACAGTATTTCCCCCAGCAGACCTCTGAGACGGATGTTACTGTCTTTATGCAGTGAAGATTCGGGGATTCTTAAAATTTTAATTATTTTTCACAGCAGAAAATTCTAGCTCGAAGATCTAACTCAGATATTTGGTTCTAAAGGTATTTCACTCACGCCCTATACCCTCCTGTGCAGACACAATTGGAGAAGGGATGAACGAATAGTCCTGGTGGTATGTAACCATGCATCCTGCAAAGAGATATCAAATGTCAAGTATTAACTAAGCCCAAAGGGCCTCTCTCCTTGATTTTTATTATTTCATCGATGAATCAGAAGGTATCGAGGGTCTTTTGGGTCTTGGCTTCAGCATTCAGAACATCAAGTACTATGGATGATAGATTCGTAGAAGTGCTGACCAACCAAAACAAAAAAGTGGTTAATAATGATTTTGCATAAACAGAAATGTTGACTCCTGAAATGTAGACCAAAAAAAGGCGAGCACTTGAGGCACTGGGTGGCTCAGTCAGTTCAGCGTCTGACTTTTGATATCAGCTCAAGCCCCATGTGGAGCATGGAGCTTACTTAAAAAAAAGCGAGGGTAGAAGAAAAGTTGAGCACTTGCCAGCATCTAACCCAGACTTTTCTCCTGTATTCTAGATATACCTGCCTACTAACATCCAACTGCCTACTAACATCTACATTTGGATATCTAGCAGGCATCTCAACCCCGACTTCCCCAAAATGAACTCCTGATTCCGCCAACCCCTGAAATCTGTTTCTCCCACCAATGCTCCCAGACTCTGTCCTAAAAATTCCATCCTTTGGGATGAAATCCAAGCCCTCTCTTCTCATCCAAACCCTCAGAAAAATCAGACTGACTTTATTCTCAAAACGCTTTCAGAGTCCAACCACTGCTTTCTGTCTCCTTCTCTAGCATCTGGCCCTGATGTTGACCCTGCCCTGGATAGGACCCCTGGCTTCTCTCTTTCCCTCTTCTCCATTCTCAATGGAGCAGATGGAGTGAGCCTTTAAAAACGTTAAGTCAGATCATGTCACGCCTCTGCTCAAAATCTTGCCCTGACTTCCACTCAGAGCTCTTATAATGGTATAAAAGGACTTCACGTGATAGGCTCCCATCCTCTCCAGGACTGCTTCTCCTACTCCAATCTTCTTGTTCCTCTACTCCTGATACAACGCTATCTTTGCTGCTCCTTGATGTTCCAGGCATCCCCTCCCACCTCCTCAAGAATTTGCTCTAACTTTTGCTCAACTGGGGACACTCTTCCCCCAGATACCCACTTGGTTAACTCCCTTACCTCCTTCAGATCTTTGCTGAAATTTCATCTTCTCCAAGAGGAACACCCTGACCACTCCACAGGGGGATACAAACTGTCTTCTCTCCTCCCCTGGCATGTTCAGACTTCTCTGCTCTGTTCAGCTTTGTCTTTTTTTTTTTTTTAATACCATGAGCATCATCTTTCATCACATTCTATCATCTGCCTATTATATGTATCATCTGAACTCCCCTCCTAGAACATAAGCTTCATGAAGACTGATATCTTTCCTTTATTTACTCCTGGATCCCAAGGCCCAGAGAAGTGCCTGGTACAAAGGAGTCATGCAAGACATATTTGTAGAACGATGAGGGCAAGTCCCAAAGACGGGCCCGTCCCCCTGCCCATCACCCTAACACAGAGTCCTGGTGGATTTAGTTGCTTAACTGGGAAAGCCAGTAACCATGCTGGATAAAGAGAAGAACAATAGGATTTCATTTCCACTGAGTCCTCTCTGCCCATTGCACGCGTGCTAGGGAACCTGAATGTCATGCCACCAACAGCCCTGGGGGCTGGAAATAGAGTAGCCCCGGGCAGTTAAAAATTCACAGCATATCTGGGAGGATCTGCGATGTGGGCAGCAGCTGGTTTGCCCCACAGGCAAGTCCTTCAGGAGAGCCTATTTGCAACCCACGTCATTTTCAGAGGACTTCTGATGTGGTTAGAAAACCTGATAAGATGTTGCCCTTTACATCTTGTTTTTATGCCCTTTCCAGAGAGGAAGAACAGGCATTTCCGTGGCTAACCTTGTCCCATAACAAAATATGCACTGTTTTGTGCTAAAGTGAATGTAAAGTAGCAAAAGGGATCATGACTATCTCCTGGGCAGGTAAGAGGGAATAGAATGCCATGCACAAGATAAGGGGTGTCTTTGTGGGTATCACAATCTGTCCCTATGTGATCACTGGAAGCAGAGAGGTGGGAAAGTGGTCTGGCCACAGGCGGTGGGGGCGGTAGGTGTGATTGTGGGACGATAAGGTGAAAAGATATGAGTCATTGTCTTGGAGAGTAGAAAAGTGAGCTCACGGTGAAGCCCAGGAGCGGCGCCCTACTGAGCCCAAGGTCCATGCAGCTGTGAAGTCACCTGTGTAGGGTGTCCATTAGAGCAACTTTGTTTAAAAAACAAAGAAATACATTAATGCCTAGAAAAGAAAATCGGGAACAATGTTAACAGCTTAAAAAATAGTCTTAATAAAAATAGTTCTGTCCACCCTTATTAACTGAGTTTTACATTTCCTGGCTTGATTTTTCTTAGTGTCTCAGATGGCCTTGAGAAGGAATGGTTAGTGATGGGTAGTTCACACCCTCTTACTTCCCGTGTGTAGAACAACCCCAGATACCAGGATTCCTGCTGAAGTAGGAAGTCTGTGAAAGAGAATCATGCCAATACATGCTAACAGCCTGGACAGCGCCCAGACTCTTTGATCCCCTCCTACTGCCCCCAAATCTTCAAAAGAACAGATGTTAACTCTAAAATTACTGCTCGGACACTAACCAGAAATTGAAAATTGTTTCTGTGTCCAGTTGTGAGAGGACAATGAACTAAGGTGGATTCCCAAGGGTAGCAGTCCCACACAGATGTGTGTGTGCGACACACGTGTACATGGATATTTACAGTACCCTTGCTTTCCAAAAATAGACAAATTGGGAAGAACCTCAACATTCAGAAGTAGGAATATGGCTAATGAGTTTGGTACATCTCTAGAATAGAATAATAGGCAACTGTTGAGAATAAATAATGGGGTCAGTGTATGTGTACAAACATGGAAAGATAGCCACGTGCATAAATGTCACAGAGGCTAGGCTTTCTTTTTCTTGTTTTGTTCATTTGTAGAGCACCGACATCTCCCATGGTACCAAGACATATTAGATGTGCAGTGAATAGCTTCTGAATAATAAATCTATTTCTTAGCCCCAAAAAAGTAGACTATGAAAGAATGCAGACATTACAGTGTGTGTGTGTGTGTGTGTGTGTGTGAGTGCGTGTGCGTGTGCGTGTGTAAACACTCCACTCTATTAGGCTAGAGTAGCTATACTGCTCTATGATCTTCTATTGCCTAACAGACAACCCCTCAATGAAACAATTTGTGTTGCTTCTCACTATATGAGTTGTCTGGGAGCTCTGCTCTGTGTCACCATCTCTTTGGTACTTGGTTGATAAACCAGCTACTAACTAGAACATTGGTAGTTGAGATGGCAGAGGGAACAGGGCCCTTGAGGATCTTACCAGCATTAATTAAATACTCCCAGCTCATTGGCCAGAACTTATCACGTGGTCTAACCAACCGATGCACGGGCCAGCAGGCGCCATCCCACTATGTGCCTGGGAAAATGGCTGGAACTCTTCTGCAGACACCCCAAATGGCCTATTGGAAATACACATGGAATTGTAAAAAAATAGGAACAATGGAAGAAAAAGAATTTGAGGAGGATCGAGGGGTTAATTTTTAATTTTCACTTGGTATACTGTATTTTTTGACATTTTGCAACTAATTCATTTTATAATAAAATATTTTTACAAGTGGATAATAGATTTTTAAAGTATACATTAATATGATGAAATATGTGACAGACCTAGAAATGCTTAGGATGTATTTTTATAATCTGCAGAAATGTTTATGGTGTGATGTTAAATGCGGAAGGTAATATAAAACTTCTTTATGTGGTTTCATGTCAATTGTCTAAAGAAATGCTTAGAGAAAAAAATGCTAGGAAAAAGTCTGCCAAAATATTAGTAGTACTTCATTTGGGTATATTTGGCTGATGAGATTATGCCTGTTTTCTTCTTCTCTTTTTTCTATAATACTTTAGACTCTGTAAATTTGCCACAATGATTAAATGTTGTTATTATAAAAAGAAAAGAACATACACTAAAAAAAAAAGGCTGATCTCTAGGAAAAGGATGACCTGATATGTCAGCTTTAACTTCTAAAACATAAATGAACAAATATGCCCATAACTATAACTTTTCAGAAAAAGAATTAGTAATAAGTGGACATTTCCTGTCACAGAAAACTTTGAATTTTATAAAAGCTTTGCAAATAGGCATGGGATGAAAGCATATACAGTTTCTCTCTGGGGCTGTTCTTTTAATATAAAATGGGAAGAAAAATGAGTTTTTTATAAAGACTGCTTTCAATTTCTGTTCTAAAGTAAGATTTCTATAAAACTTTGAATAACAAACCAGTGAATTTTCCCTTTTGCCGACATTGATCATTGTTTTTGACTGGTCTTCACGAGAACACTCAGAAACAGTGTCTGTGTCCTACTTGTCTCAGACGTGTGGGTGTAGCTACCCCACGTATGTTGAATCAGAGAATTTTCAAACGGACAAGGCTTCCAGAAACAACGCTTTGATTGAAGTGGGAGCTCAAAGAGATAGGAAATAGTACTAGCTAGCCTGGATTGGACACGTGCTCTTCGTGATATGCCCCCTAAACTGGATTTATCATCCTTGGAACTATTGATATTGGAGTCCAGATGGTTCTTTGTTGTGGGGGGGCTGTCCTCTATACAATACGGTGTTTGGTAAATTTCCTGGCTTCTACCCACTAGATGCTGACTGTGCCCCCCTCAGTCATGACAACCAACTTGTCTCCAGATGTGGCTACCTGTCTGCTTGATGATGTCTGAGAACCACTGCCGTCCAACCCTTTTAAAAATCCCCAAAGACGAAGGAGATGTTAGGATGTCCACTTTAGAGAGTTGAAGAACCTCCTTCTAGCTGCCAAGTAAGAAAGTGCCAGAACCAGGGTTTAAATCCAGCCTCCCCACAACTCCATGTGGTTGTAACTACCCACCAGTAAACATTTACCCATGTCAGGCACGGTGCGAAGCTCTTTACTTAGACAAATAGTCTCCGACTTAGCATGGTGCGACTTAACAATTTTTTGACTTTGCAATGGTGTGAAAGTGAGATGCATTCCGGGGAAACTGTATTTTGAGATTTAAATTTGGATCTTTGCCCAGGGTAGGGACACGCTATAGGATCCTGTCTTGTGATCCTGGGCAGTGCAGCAGCCTCAGTCCCCAGCCATGTGACCAGGAGGGCAAACAACCAATAAGCAACAACCATTCCATCTGGACCTCTATGACCATTCTGTTTCTCACTCTTGGTACTGTATTCAATAAATTACGTGTGATATTTAACACTTGATTTTAAAATAGGCTTTGTGCTAGATGATTTTGCCCAACTGTAGGCTAATGTATGTGTTCTAAGCACGTGTAAGTTGGGGAGGAGGCTAAGCTACGCTGTTCATTGAATGCATTTTTTGACTTCATGAAATGATATGGTCAACTTATGATGGGTTTCTCCAGATGTCACCCCACCAGAAGTTGAGCAAGATCTGTATATCCTTGTAGATGCAGATCCTGACTGTGAGAAGTGGATACACCTAGGATTCCTATTTTGTCCTAGGAACAAACGAGGCTTAGCAAATTGATACAACTTGGGCAAGATCACTGAGCTCAGTAAGAGGCTGCAAGTCTGAACTGGAATAAAGCACTGTTTCTATACTAGAACATGTGTTGCCAAGGGAGGGTGGGGGAGTGGGGAAAATATGATTTAAAAAATTTCTTTAAGATATATGTATTTATATTATATATATAGAGAGAGAGCAGGGGAGGGTCAGAAGAAGAGGGAGAGAATCTCAAGCAGACCCCACGAACCGCGGAGCCTAGTGGGGGCTCCATCTCACGACCCTGAGATCATGGACCTGAGCTGAAACCAAAAGTGGGATGTTTAACTGAGCCACCCAGGTGCCCTGAAAAAATATGATTTTTAAAGTAAGGCTTGTTGTAATTAAGCTCATTGGTCTTTCTTTCTTTCTTTCATGCACAGTCCCTGGGGTAGGAGCATAGCATAGTTCTAAAGAGCACGGTCTCCAAACCTGCCCCACCAATCCCTAACGCTGTGGTCCCCGTCTATTTGCTAAAGTTCTCTGAATGGCAAACCTCAGTTTCCTCATCTGTAAAATTAGGGTAAGTGCCTACTTTTTAGGATTATTATGGAGAGAGAATGAGGCAATGTGGGGAAAATGCAGAGCATGGGATGAAACACTCT
>PITA01003191.1:0-58552 GCA_004023965.1 Spilogale gracilis
TGGCCAAAATTAACAAGACAGAAAACAACAAGTGTTGGAGAGGCTGCGGAGAAAGGGGAACCCTCTTACACTGTTGGTGGGAATGTAAACTGGTACAGCCGCTTTGGAAAATAGTGTGGAGATTCCTTAAAAAATTAAAGATAGAGCTACCCTATGACCCTGCAATTGCACTACTGGGCATTTACCCCAAAGATACGGATGTAGTGAAAAGAAGGGCCATATGCACCCCAATGCTCATCGCAGCAATGGCCACAATCGCCAAACTGTGGAAAGAGCCAAGGTGCCCATCAACAGATGAATGGATAAAGAAGATGTGGTACATATATAAAATGGAATACTATGCCTCCGTCAGAAAGGATGAATACCCAACTTTTGTAGCAACATGGACTGGACTGGAAGAGATTATGCTGAGTGAAATAAGCCAAGAAGAGAAAGTCAGGTATCGCATGGTCTCACTTACTTGCGATGCATGAGGGGCAAACTGGAGGACAGTGGCAGAAGGAAAGCAAATGGGAACTAGGGTAATCTAGGGAGGGAAATGAAACAACAGAGACTTTGAACACAGAAACAAACTGAGGGACTTGGAGGGAAGGGGGTTGGAGGGATGGGAGAGCCTGGTGGTGGGTACTGGGGACACCTAAAGCATGGAGCACTGGGTGTGGGAAATGGGGAATGAATCTTCAAACACCGGAAAAAAAAATTTTAGTAACAATAAAAAAAAAACATATCTATCAATAATCACTCTCAATGTGAATGGCCTAAATGCTCCAATAAAATGGCACAGGTTTGCTTACCAGATAAAGTGACAAGACTCGTCCATATGCTGAGTACAAGAGACAAATTTTGAAACTAAAGACACTTACAGATTGAAAATAGTGGGATGGAGGATCATCTTTCATGCCAATGAACCTCAAAAGAAAGCCAGGATAGTGATTTTCATATCAGACAAATTGGATTTTAATCTAAAGACTGTAGTCAGAGACACAGAAGGACACTACATCATTCTCAAAGGGTCTATACACCAAGAAGATCTAACAATTGTAAATATTTATGCCCCCAACATGGGAGCAGCCAACTACATAAGCTAAAGAATCATATTGATTCTTTAATATGATTCTTTAAAATTTTTTAAAAATAAAGAATCATATTGATATGAATACATTAATTGTAGGAGATCTTAAGACTCCACTCTCAACAATGGACAGTTCATCTAAACAGAAAATCAACAAGGAAACAAAAGCTTTGAATGACACATTGGACCAGATGGATCTCATAGATACATTCACAACATTCCACCCTAAAACAGCAGAATACTCATTCTTCTTGAGAGCACATGGAACTTTCTCCAGAATTGACCACATCTAGGTCACAAATCAGAGCTCAACTGATACCAGAAGATTGAGATTATTCCCTGCCTATTGTCTGACCACAATGCCTTGAAACTGAACTTCAACTACAACAAAAAGTTCAAAAGAAAATCAAACAGTTAGAAGCTAAAGACTATGCTGCTCAAGAATCTCTGGATCAACCAGGAAATCAAAAAAGAACTTAAACACTTCATGGAAACCAATGAGAATGAAGATACATCAATCCCAAAACTGATGGGATATGGCAAAGGCAGTCCTAAGGGGGAAATATATAGCCATCTAAGCCTCACTAAAAAAAATTGAAAAATCCCAAATATTCCAACTCTCATTACACCTTAAAGAACTGGAAAATCAACAACAAATTAAATCAATCCCCCACACAAGATGGAATAATTAAGGTTAGAGCAGGGATCAGTGAGTTAGAAACTAGAGATACTGTAGAACACAGCAATGAAACTAGAAGCTGGTTCTTTGAAAGAATTAATAAGTTCAATAAACAATTGGCCAAACTAATCCAAAAGAAAAGGGAGAAGACCCAAATTAATAAAATTATGAATGAAAGGGGGGAGATCATAACTACACCAAGAAAAGAGAAACAATCATCAGAAATTACTAACAACAGTTATATGTCAATAAGTTTAACAACCTAGAATATATGGATGCATTCCTGGAAAACTATAAACTTCCAAGACTGAAACAGGAAGAAATTAACAATCTAAATAGACCTATATCTAGTAACGAGATTGAAGCAGTGATCAAAAACCTCCAAAAAACAAGAGCCCATGACCAGACGGATTCCCTGGGGAATTCTACCAAACAGTCAAAGAAGAAATAACACCTATTCTCCTGAAGCTGTTTCAGAAAATAGAAACAGAAGGAAAACTTCCAGACTCTTTCTTTGAATCCAGCATTACTCTAATCCCCAAACCAGACAAAGACCCCAGCAAAAAGGAGAACTTCAGATCAATACCTCTAATGAATATGGATGCCAAGATTCTTAACAAGATCCTTGCTAATAGGATCCAATAATACATTAAAAAGATTATCCACCATGACCAGATGGGATTTATCCCAGGGATGCAAGGGTGGTTCAACACTCCCAAATCAATCAACGTGATAGAACAAATCAATAAGAGAATAGAGAAGAACCATATAGTACTCTCAATTGATGCAGAAAGGCATTTGACAAAGTACAACATCCATTACTGATTAAAACTCTTCAAAGTATATGGATAGAGGGAACATTTCTCAACCTTCTAAAATCTATCTACAAAAACCCAAAGCAAATATCACTCACATTAGGGAAAAACTGACAGCCTTCCCTCTGAGATCAGGAACAAGACAAGGATGCCCACTCTCACCACTACTGTTCAACATCGTGTTAGAAGTCCTAGCAACAGCAATCAAACAACAGAAAGTAATAAAAGGTATTCAAATTGGCAAAGAAGTCAAACTCTCTCTCTTTGCAGATGACATGATACTTATGTGGAAAACCCAAAAGACTCTACCCCCAAACTACTAGGACTCATATAACCATCAGCCATGTGGCAGAATACAAAATCAATGCAAGAAATCCATTGCATTCTTATACACTAACAATGAAAATATGGAAAGGGAAATCAGAGAATCAATTCCATTTACCATAGCACCAAAAACCATAAGATACCTAGGAATAAACCTAACCAAAGAAGTCAAGGATCTGTACTCAAGGAACTACAAAACACTCCTGAAAGAAATTGAAGAAGACACAAAAAGATGGAAGAGCATTCCATGCTCATGGATTAGAAGAATAAACATTGTTAAAATGTCTATACTACCCAGAGTAATCTATACTTTCAATGTCATCTTGATCAAAATCCCACCAACATTTTTCAAAGCATTGGAACAAACAATCCTAAAATTTATATGGAACCAAAAAAGACCCCAAATTGCTAAGAAATTGTTGAAGAAGGAAAACAAAGCTGGGGCATCACGTTACCCGACTTCAGGCTTTTTTACAAAGCTGTGATCACCAAGACAGCATCATACTGGAACAAAAACAGACAAATAGACCAATTGAAGAGAGGAGAGATTCCAGATATGGACCCACAAATCTATGGTCAAATCATCTTCGACAAAGCAGGAAAAAATATCCAGTGGAAAAATAATCTCATCAATAAATGGTGCTGGGAAAACTGGACAGCTATGTATAGAAGAATGAAACTAGACCATTCCCTTACACCATGCACAAAAATATACTCAAAATGGATGAAAGACCTCAACATGAGGCAGGAATCCATCAGAATCCTGGAGGAGAACATGGGCAGTAACCTCTTTGACATCAGCCACAGCAAATTCTTTCAAGACACGTCTCCAAAAGCAAAGGAAACAAAATGAAAATGAACTTTTGGGACTTCATCAAAATAAAAAGTGTCTGCAGTGCAAAGAAAACAGTCAAAAAAACAAAGAGGCAACCCACGGAATGGGAGAGGATACTTGCAAATGACACCATAGACAAAGGGCTGATATCCAAGATGTATAAGAACTACTCAAACTCAACACCCAAAAAGAAGATTATCACATTAAAAAATGGGTAGGAGACATGAAGAGTCACTTCTCCATAGAAGACATACAAATGGCTAACAGACACATGAAAAACAAATGTTCATTATCACTAGCTATCAGGGAAATTCAAATCAAAACCACACTGAGATACCACCTTCCATCAGTCAGAATGGCCAAAATTAACAAGACAGGAAATGACAAGTGTTGGAGAGGCTGTGGAGAAAGGGGAACCCTCTTACACTGTTGGTGGGAATGCAAGTTCTTGCAGCCGCTCTGGAAAACAGCGTGGAGATTCCTTAAAAAAAACTAAAAATAGAACTACCATATGACCCTGCATTGCACTACTGGGTATTTATCCCAAAAATACAGATATAGTGAAAAGAAGGGCCATATGTACCCCAATCTCATTGCAGCAATGACTATAATTGCCAAACTGTGGAAAGAGCCTAGGTGCCCTTCAACAGATGAATGGATAAAGAAGATATGGTCCATATACACAAAGGAATATTATGCCTCCATCAGAAAGGATGAATAAGCAACTTTTGCAGCAACATGAACTGTATTGGAAGAGATTGTGCTGAGTGAAATAAGCCAAAGACAGAAAGTCAAGTATCATATGGTTTTACTTACTTGTGGTGCATAAGGAGTAATATAGAGGACAGTAAGAGAAAGAAAGGAAATTGGGAAGTCAGGAAAATCAGGGAGGGAAACAAAACATAAGAGCCTTTGGACTCAGAAACAAACTGAGGGTCTTGGGGTGGGGGATGGAAGACCCTGGTGGTGGTGCTGAGGGCACGTATTGCATGGATCACTGGGTGTGGGGCATAAACAATGAATCTTGGAACACTGAAAATAAATAAATTCATTTTTTTAAAAAAAGAAGAGAATAATTCACCAGATCAGATTCTGGCATGATCACTGTCTACCCGCCTCTACAAAACTCTAGACCCTCTTCTCTTTCTTAGAGAGATCCTTCACAAAAGGAACCTTCTTTCTATGGCAGTCACCTCCTTAATTGTTCAGTGCATTTTTTCTATCACAATAATGTTGAGGGATTTTAATTTTCATAATATAAAAAAAAGACATGAGAAAAGTAAGGTCATGAAGTTCTTTATGTATAACCTTCCCATGCCATGGTAGGGTTGTTTTACTGGTTGACATGTTTTTCATCACATTCTGTAGTATTTTTATTGAAACATTGTAAATGTAGACACAGTTTGTGAACCCAGTAGTAGATATTTAATACATGTTAATTGAGTCAGAGACCTTTAATCACAGGCCATATTTTATTCTTATACTTCTGTCCCCAAACATACACACACAGGTCTGGAGAAATGTTACACAAATAATATTCTCTAGTATTATAATTTGATTGTTTCAGTGGTTGACAAATAATATTTCTTGATGACAAGTTTCCCAGGCTCTCTCAGTTTGTCTCCGGTTTGAACTTCTGTTTTGGACATTCAAAGTCTCTGGAAGGCCATCTCCTGGATTTTAATCTGATCCCACAATGTAAAAAGTATAGACAGCTATGTATACTGCCCACGCAGTTCTTAAGCCCCCAAAATGTAATTTGGTGTGAACCAGGACATGCTCTAGGTATCCAGATTTCAAAGACACGGTATGGGAAAGAGAATGTAAAATACCTCCTCAAAAACTTTATGTTGTTTACATATTGATGGCTAATATTTCAGATATATTGTTATTAATAAAATATACCATCAAAATTAATTTCACCTTCCCATTTATTACTTCTTTGAAACATAACTACTAGAAAATTTTAAATTGTATATGTGGCTCACATTATGTTTCCATTGGGCAGCACTGTGAGTCTACACTCTTTAAATGAGTCCCAATAAAAGCAAAGTGAACTTTAAAGGGGCCTGGTCACAAAATTTCAAGGCATCTCTTCTCTCACCTCTTGTTACATAAGGGTTTCCAGAGCCAAAATTCTTAAGCATTGTGCCGTGAGCATCAAACATATTCAAATGCAAGACTGAGGCAGGAATTCCACCCCAGGTAATTCCCCCCAACCCAACTTGCTGACAAAGATGTCAGCCCAGTGTCTGAGCTATGACAGGCCACTCTTCCTGACACCCCTGGACATTTGTGTGTTCCCAGAAGCTCACCAGGTCTATGACAGTTAGCTCTAGGACAGTATGGGCTTGATCAAGAAGGCTCCTAGCTGTATTTGCCAAAGGCCAGGTTCACAGGGGCCCAACAGCCCAATGACATCAGCTCTTGATTTCATGCCTTTATTTCAGGCCTTGCTTGGAAGGTCTCTTAACTGTAAAGCCACTAGATACTCTTATAACTCTCATGGGGGAACCTCTGTTGTCATGTTTTATTCTGCCTACATTCTGATGTAAAAGATCAAAGGTGAGGGCAAGAAAGGTTGTTCTGGAGCAACATGAGGAGCTGTGGGGACCAGGAGAGCTCCCCAGTAGTTGGAATGTCTGAAGGGTGTGCTTTAGAGGTCACATGCCACCCATAACCTCCCTTCTTCCCTGATGGGCAACAGCATGTTCAATGATATTTTATGTTTTCCTTTTGCATTTAAAAGGGTGTCCTGCATATTGACTTAGGTGTTGGGCTCTTCCCAGTCATTCAAGTACCCATTCCTACCAGGACCAGGACCAGGACCAGGACCAGAACCAGGGAAGTCTCCTGCAAGAGGACCCCAGAATCCTGACAACACATCAGTCCCATCTTGAACAGCTGGGACTGTCTTCAAAACACAATGGGCATGTGTTTTGTAAGGTAATGAATATGGATGAGAGAAGTAAAACAAACACAGTATATCAACTTTACTCAACTCAACAAATAAATATTATTTTAATTGCTACCAGATCCTAATGGGTTTAGCAGCTATCAATTAAACAATCCATAAATGTTGGACAGAACTACCATTAATATGAGTTTGATAATAAAACTGTTTGTATAGAGTATAAATAACAATCCTCAAACTATAATACAGAGCATAAAAGTAGCTCTGAGAATCACTCCATGTGGCACAATTAACTACTGAGTTCTGTAGGGTGTATGCATACTACATGTTTTTGATAGAAAAACCCAAATATTTTCTTATTTTTCAGATTTAGCTTCCTTATTACTTAATGTTCAATTCCTGAAATTCTCTCTTTATGTTTTTTAGATTTTAAAATGCTGGAAAAATATTTGTTGTCTTGTTTAAATCTTTCCTAGTTTTTATAATATATAGTTCCTACATTAAAAGAAAAAAGAGGAAAAAAAAAACCCCAGAAAGCTGGGATCAGTGGTGTGAGATGGCCCAGCAGAGTCCTAGGCCAGGCCTGAGGGGCCCAGGGAGATAGCTTCCCAGCTGGTAGGGGGCTTAGCTGGATAGTGGGAGATTGAGTCAATAGTCAATATACTAGAAATAAGAGTCAGGTTTTCCACTGCCAGGCAAGTACTGACAAATACAGAAAAAAAGAAGGTTAGAATGAATGAATGATATTGGCCTGCAATGTGAAGTATCAGTTGTAAACTCATGATTTTCTATATAAATTGACAAATGTAAACAAAGTATAAGTGTGAATGTGTATATAAGAATATATGTGTGTATGTGTGTACAGATATAGATATATAGCATATATTTCCTAACACTATTGGCAAAAAAAGGATCTGAAAACAGTGATTCCCCTAGTAACAAGGACTACACTCCAATCCTTGACCTTGGCTTCTACATATAATTCTTCATTACTAAAAGGAACCAGGACTTCTTTTTCTTTTTTTTAAAGATTTTATTCATTTGACAGGGAGAAACACAGCCAGAGAAGGAACACAAGCAGCAGGAGTGAAAGAGGGAGAAGCAGGCTTCCCGCCGAGCAGGGAGCCCGATGTGGGACTTGATCCCCGGTCTCCGGGATCATGACCTGAGCTGAAGGCAGTCGCTTAACCAACTGAGCCACCCAGGTGCCCCAGGAACCAGGACTTCTTAAAGAAATAGCTGATTCAAGGCAAGGCATGGGAAAGTGGAAGATGAGCCTAGAAAATTTTGTTATGGCAGGAAGTATGAATGTGCTCAAGAAATACTGGGGACATTTCAAAAGAACACAGAAACTTCATTGATGGGGCTGTCAGCGGCCAGATGTCGGACAATTTGTACACTGAAATAAATAGTGACAGACCTGGACTCCTGAAACAAATAATACATTACATGTTAATAAACTAAAAAATTAAAAATAAGAAATAGTGATAACAATGAATTATAACCCATAAACTAAAACAGAAATCCACAAGATCTCACTTTAATAATAAAAATACATGCGTACATACATGAAAGAGAAGTTCTCTCTCTTTTATTTGAATGCCAGCTAATCAATGCAAAAACATTAAAAATCACATCTTAGCAATCATCTATGCTTCTGGCAAGAAACATCAATGGGTGAAGAAATGAGATTTTAAATCATTTCAGTTATTTCCACACCAAATGCTTAATTAATTACAAAGAAAATCAAAAATAACTTTATAATGGAGTAACCTGGCATATGGCATCTTAGTAGTGTCATCAAATTTAATTTCACAAGTAATGAGAAAAATCAACATTGATTTTCCAACTGATAAGTTGCAATGGGAAGAATACAGTACCACTTCTTTCCTATTCTAGTCAAAATATATGTAAGCAGGGTCTACTCATGGGGAAACTTTGAACCATTCCAGATGGAGGGGTATTCTACAAAATTATTAGCTAGTAATTTTTTTAAATGTTAAGCTCACAAAAACAAACAAACTAACAAACAAAAAACACAGAGAAACTGTTCCAGAACAAAGGTGCAATGCGTATTGGTGGATTAGACCTTTTTCCTAAAAGTAATTACTAGGGTAATTTGAGAGATTTTAATGGGCTTTTGGTACTACTCTTAAAATTTTTCTACGAGTTGCAAATCATTTCTAAATAATTTTTTTTAAAAAGTTTATGTCCCTTCTTATTTTTTCCACAACTGATAAATTATTTTCTTCTATTTAAAAAGCTGAAAATTATACCTCAAAAATGTTTTTGAATGTGTGTACATGAGATAGATAAATAGATAATTTCTTAAATTTCAGTTAAAATATATGTATAATGAGGGCATCCAGGTGGCTTAGTTGATTGTGTCCAAATCTTGATTTCAACTCAGGTTATGATCTCAGGATTGTGAAATTGAGCCCCACATCAGTCTCCACAATGGACACGGAACATGCTTAAGAATCTCTCTCCCTCTTCCTCTATCCCTCCCCCTTCCTACACTCTCTCCCTCTCTTTCTCTCTCTCTCTCAAATAAATAATCTTAAAATGTATATATTATACATACAAAATATATATTACACACACATGCATGTATCACAAAACACATACTTTCTCTAAGGATTACAAAAATCTTTGGACATAAATGCAAACTCCTCCATATTTTACAGAAATTTAAACTTCTATCTCCAATACAGCATTCCAAAATCTATGGCTGAGCGGTAAATTAGAACTGCAAAAAAAATGGTGTTTCAAGAAGCCATGGGCTACAGTCTTTTGGGAAGTATGACTCCCTCTAAGCAATGGTCGGGTTCTCTAGGGACTTCTGAAAGGATAATCTTAAAAAATATGTGTCAGAAAATTCTTATTTCTCTTACTTATTTCATCTTAAGGATGTAGTCCTTAGCTATTAATGTTGCCAGTGTCCTGGGCTCTCTGGTTCAGTTATGCCCCCGCCCCAAAGAGCTGATTGCATGCCTGAAAAGCTTTAAGATTTAATGCAGGAAAGTGTCTTGGTGCCCTCTTAGTTGTCAGAGCAGTGTGGGGACATGTTTGTAGGTGAGCGAGGCTCATGTTTCATACAGAGGCCACAGGAGTGGATCAGAATCCAGCAGGGTTCCTGGTGCATTCCTGGACGAATCATGTATACACTTTATGTCATCAGACTCAATATTTTTCCAGAACTATTTCTTTCCTACTCCATTAACCTTTTTAAAAAGTCATTTCTGGGATCTTTAGTACTAACCTAGTCCTCAGGACATTTTTGTAAATAAATCATTATAATTATTCTTGTGATTGACTTAAAGGTACAAAAAAAGTAAAGAATGTGGCCCAATATACTAACCATAGCTACTTTTACTAGACTTTTAAAATCTTCATTTTCACTCTTTTTCTAAAGCTGCCCAGTCCTTGAACCTGCACTCCTAATTTCTAAGATTTACCAAACTCTGTGAGAGTTGTAAATGTTGTAACTGCTGTAACTGTTATAACTGTTGTCTAGTGAGTAAAACAGTTAAGAATGAGCAGAGGAGTGGTTCATGGAAGGAATAACTTTAGCAATGTTGCTCAACCAGATGACAACCGAGAGGGACCTTTGTAAAGTGAAGACCATGGCCAATCTGTGACAGACAGGCACTTCCAAATTCTGAACCTGGCATCTTGGACAACCAGAGTCAGGAGACAGCTGGACAACTGGACATGCTCCCAACCTCGACATGGACTGAGGGTGCAGCATTTCCCTCTGACTACTTTTACACAGATGTCCACACACAGTAAGTACCAGCCCAACACTTTAATCTCTCTCTGAGAAAGAGATGTGTGACTCCAGTATTATCATAACCAATGTTTTTTATCCTTCCCCTAAACACCTTGTTCTAAGCCCTAGATATTACTGTCAATTGTGAACCAGCTGAGGCCAGTGATTAAGGAACGAGAAAAACCAGGGCCCACTGTTTCTCCCTTGGATTTGTTTACCAGATTCCCTTAGCTACTCTGCAAACTTCGGGGTTTTGCAATCTCATTTTGAAAGGCTTGAATGAAGTCTTTATATGAAATTCAGTCATTTCAGGGTTGGGTCTAGTCCATGGGCCTGGATATTTATTTACACATCTTGACCCAAGGTTAGCTCATTTTGATTTGTTCTTCAGAGCCCTCCTTTGTGCAACGGAGAACACCCTGTGACATGGACAGATACTCACAAGAAGACCAAAAATCAACTTCACACAAAGCACCTTTAAACAAAATCCATATCCCTGTATCTTAACAGATAACAGTTTATCTCCTTGCAAGTGGCGTGATGAACAGGGGGCTCCTTGACAAGGAGCCGCCTTCCCTCATGGTCCGAGCAGCCTGGAAAGTTGCAGCTGGCTACTGTTGACTACTCCTTCTACAGGGGAAGGAAACCAGCCTGGGAAACCAGCTTCCTAGAGAACCAGGAGGGGAGGCTTATCTGGATGCCAGGATGAATCTGCCCCAAGGAGAGGTCTGCTGCTGAGGCCCAGACTTGACCAGATCTCTTTCTCCTTCTTTCCCTCTTTGCTTGTTTTTAGTCCAAATAGCATTCACTGCCAGGCATTATGTTTTGCTTGGTTTTTTCCTCTTTCTCAATTGTAAAATAGATTCAAAGGTCACAGATCAGACAGTGTACAGACATGGAGGGTTTGCTTCATCTCTAACCACACACAGATTTCCTTGTGAAAGTAGGGAGCATACCGTATGGTCCTCAAGAAAACACAGAGCAGGATGGAAAAGATAGCTTCTCATTTTTTCTCCACCAGAGATCTTAGTGGTGAAAGTACCTAATGGTTTGGTGCAGGATAGACACAACATAAAGTGGTGCAGGTCACACAGCATGGAAAGAGACACAGTCAGTGTTTATACCTCTCACCATTGTGAATATAAGAAAGAGGTCTCTAATCTGAAAATACTTTACTCCCCACCTAACAATCTTACCCACTCATGGTGTTATTTACACAGATGGAGAACTCTCAAATGTGAGACCATCTCTTGTGTCTGAATGCTGAGCACCAGGACCACATTCACAACTGCTCACTGGACACTTAGCTATCTTAAATGCATTTCAGACGTGCTGTGTCCCCTCCCAGGTGCCCCACTCATTCAAAGGCTTTCCTTATATTTCCCTCCAGGATTCCCTGAGCCCTGCCCCACCCATTCAAACCAGCACCAAAGCCTCACAGGTGTCCATGTCCTGCCCTCTGCAGTGGACTCCCAGGTGTCTCTTGTCATAGACACTCTGGCCCACCCCACCTTAAGGAGAGTCAAGTGCATTCCTTGATGGGGCCCCTCCCTTCTCACCTTCTGATGTTTCTGGTCTGGCTGGCTTGCAGCTCGGCCACCTCCCCACACGCTTTCACCAGTCCCCTTATAACCCAGCTGCTGCACAGTGTTGTCCAGCGCCCTGTCCCCAATGCCTGGAACAAAGCCTGCCATATAACCTGGGCTGAGCAAGTACTTGTCAAATCAACACAGACATGAGTGATGCAAAGGTGCTGTAGAAAGAATGGGAAACATACTAGATTTTAGGTCACTGTTTTAGGTCAATATATTCTTAGTCTGAGTAAACATATACAAAAAAGTTTTAAAAATGTTCCACAGATTAGAAAACAAAAAGAATGCAGGCATGGATTGCTTTCATTGTCATTATCGTTTTCAGCTGAGTTGGGGCTTCATCCTGGAGATGGTTTGAGTTATGGCATGCTGTTGACTGCTGAGCCTGAGGACAGCAAAGAAGAAAGTGACTGCCCCTCAGGAGCAGGGCAGGGGTTGGAAGCGGCATTAGGTGAGTCTCCATGCATTCTGCTTAGCTCCCTTATGAGAATGTAGGCATAGGACTACAAATCTTCTCCAAAATGCCACTAACTGTCTTTTACAGCTCATAAAGTCCAAAAGGAAATAGAAACAAGAGAAATTTCACAGCCCTGAGAAGCATTTAGGCTTTTTAAACTCGTAATGTGTTTGCTACTTATGATCCCAGCAGATAATAGGTATTTAAATGATCAGCTCAAAGAAGAGAACTCCTGGGGAAAGCATCAGCAGACTCCAACAGAGCCAGAGAAGGACTAACTTTCTTTTCAATGTGTTTCCACTGTGGAAATTTTAATGCCCTTCTTCCCCCTTCACATTCCCCTGTTTGTCCCCTTTCCTGTATGTATTCTCTGTTGTGGAGGAGAGGGTCTGATACCAGCTTGCAGTGGAGAACAATGCCTTGTCCCAACCTCTTCAACAGTGTTCACAGGGACAAGGTCTCAGCTTCACTCAAGCATGCTCAAATGCTTGCTTGCCAAGATTGCTTTCTGCTCACCATGGAGGAATCCTGCTGGTGAAGCCACTTGATTACACCCTCTCAGATAAAACAGAAACATGAATTTCCCTGAGCACCATCGTGTTCTTCTATGTCACTATTCATTTTTGGTGTTTCAGCAGGTGAAAAACACCTTCCTTTTTAGAATCAAGCATTGTCCAAAGTTTCTAAACTAATCACCACAGAAAATACCTACCACAAAGTCTGTAAAAATCCCAGGGACTATAAAAACTTCTCTTTCTCAGAATAAATAAAACACTGGAGAACTCAAGCCCAAGTACATTTATAAACAAGGCTGCAGGGGTGCCTGAAAGCTCACTGAGTCCTACTTACTCTCCATACTGCGTCCACTCGCCTGGGGTTGGATGGACTCAAAGCCATGAATCTTGGCTGGAAAAAAAGCCAGGGTCTGCAATCCTGTCCCCCAACCCCAGCCTTCCATGTGCATCTAACATACTAAATGTGAGTGTAGGGTGTTGGGCCACACTCCTAAAAACATAACCATGTTTATCTTTCTCTCTGATCCTTTTCCTTTGCCTCATGATGTATTTTGTAAACTTGAGAAATGGTGGAGTCCACAGTTCCTGATCTCGCTGCCCTAGGCAAGTTGGTGATGGAAAAGCTGCAGCATTTCTGTAAGGCCTGCAAAGCGAGTCTGTACAGATCCAAGAGAAAGTCTTGGGTAAAGTGTGCTCCCCTCAGAGGATGATCCACTACCACTCCTAGAACTCACCTGCCTCAACAGGAACTTTGACAGAGAGAAATTCTAAAGTGGTAGCATTAAATTTATGTGGTCTTTAACTAAGTAACTTGTACAAAAAACTAAGTAACTAGTACAACTAAGTACCTCGTACAAAACTCAGAGGTGGCTTTCAGCTATACACAAAGTGATTTAAGAAAAGCCATTTAAAGCAAAGAGAGTATCTTCTTTCCACATCATAACAAGTCTGGAGACAAGTGGCTCCAGGGCCAGGGCAGCAGCTTGGAGCAGCGAGAGTCTCAGGTTCTTTTGGTCTTCCCTTCAGTCACCCTAGGAGACTGTTTTCACAGACTCGACTGGCTCCCATCCTACCCTCAGTCCTGAACTGTGACTCCCTGTTTTAGGAAGGAAGTGAGGAAGGAAGACAAAAGAAGTCTTCTGTCTTTGAAGACTTTACTCTTTGAAGGAGCTTTCCCAAAGCCTCAATGAAATGGCATCTGCCACATCTCATGACCAGAACTGTCCTGGGGTAACCCCTCAGCAAGTTCTGTTGGGAAATGTAGTTGAGTTTAGCTAAGGTAATTGCCACTCACAATAAGACTAGAGTTCTGTTAAGTAAAGAAGAGAGTTTAGGCAACTAGCACAAGTCAACATGAACATTCACACACAAGCACACAGGCATCTAGTACCAACTAAGAGGTCCAAATAAGATTCTGAGGAACCCACAACTATGTATCTGACCTTCAAGTGAATAGGTGGCTTATGCATCTGTTCCTGTCATCAGACTTCATGATTGTGTTCTCATTTCAGTTGGTCATGTCACAAATATCACCTCTCAGTCATTTGGAAGATCAGAGGAAATGATCCGGTCAAGGATCCACATGTCATTCTTCAGAGCTGTAGGAACAACCCTCAAAATAAATGTGAAAAATAAAAATATCCAGTAAGAATTATATTTTTCTATTAAAAGACCTATTGCAAGTCACAAATAGTATAAAGCAGACACATATGATAAGCATAAAGAACAGTTCTCTGTGGTTGTCTTTAAAGTTCTTTGCTACCTAAAGAAAGGCAATATGGTGGAGTGAACAAGCAGCAGGCTTCAGTTAGAGCACAGTTGGCTTCAAATCCCACCTCTGTTAATTCCTAACTTGGTAGACCTGTCCAAATCTCAGTTCCTGCCTCTAAACTGTGGATAACATATAAAGATAGAGGTTTTGCATATAAAGTAAAGGCCCAGCTAATTTAAATAATATTTGTTTATGTCATTGACAAATTTGGTTTCTGCTTAATCAGATTGAATTAAGTAGTTTAATCAATTGACTCTACTGTAAAAAATTAAACTCATTGCACTGTTCGCTCCAGCAAGGGAAAAGAGGCATATAAAAAGAAGTTTTGGATACAGATTATTTAACCAAAATTCTAATAGTACAATTGTGGGGGTAGTGTTTTATGTTTAAGAAGCAGAGATAATTATTTCTCAAGGTGAGAATGGTCAGTGTTTCATTTTCCCAGGAACTGCTTTGGAGAAACCATTGGGAAATAAATTCCATTCTGTTTTTCCTCTGTAACTACAGACAGGACAACCCGCAGTAGATTAACACTGCTGAGCCTCCACACAGGTCTGCTGTGCTGTAAGGCTAGTTTGAATTCCCAGGGCTGCTGTCTGGAACTACAATCCTAGGAGCCATCAGAGTTATTTCCTGGCCTGGACACTGAGCCAAGGAGCAGGAATCAGGGAGGTGAAAACAAAACCTAAATGCAAAGGCTTGTCACTTTTCAACATAGCCTGAATTCTCATTAGTTCTTTGTTGCTAGTTGTGCTAATGACATGCCATGATTTGGAATTTGACTCATAACCACTGTAACACAGAATATTCATCTTAAAAAGTCATCTTCATCAGCAAAATTAATGAGTGAAAAATAAAAATATCTACTCTTCATTTTCAAAAGAACAAAAATGAAACAAAACAAAACCCAAAAAAAAAAAGAAGAAGAAAAGAAAAGACAGGGGTGGGTGTTTTTGGACAGAGATTCCCAGCTTCTAGGAACACAGAGTATCTTACACTGACCAAGTTTCCCTTCCTCATGGGGGATACCGGGACTGAAACTATCTCCTTTCCCATTTAACTAATGCTTTCCTTGCTTCTCAGGGAGTCATTTCACAGAGCATGCCAAACCCTGCAGTGGGGCTGTGGGCAGCAAGCCCTCCTCTCACTGCAATAATACAATGGGACAAAGGACACCGGATGGAGAAAAGCATTTATTTTTATAGTATCACTTCCTTACTTCCCCAAATGATAACTGTTTGGATTACTTATTATTAAATCAGAAGGGGCAGAAACCTCAAATCTAATTTGGTTTTCACTATTTGCACCACTATTTGTTTATCTTTCATTCATTACTTAGCTCGGGAAATTATAAAAAAGAATTTGGCCATTCATTCCACTCCATGTCTAGAAGTTTTAATCTGTTGCTTCTCAGCAGCAGTCCTTCTCTCTCAGCTACTTGCACTATTGAAATATAAAAAGGCAAAAGGCTTATGTTTCTCTACAAATACTGTAAAATGCAGAGGGAAAAGAGCCCTAAGCAAGACACACAAGAAATCATTCCATACATATGACTATACCATCTATGCCACATTGCAGGCAGCCTCCATGGGAGTCAGGACAGAAACTCCTGGTTAAGGAGACCACAGTGAGCAGTGACAAAGGCATGGTCCAAACATTCTTTCACTGTGCATGCTGAGGAGGCCTCAAGAGCATCAGGAAAAGGTAGAGACTGACCTAGCCCAGGCTGGAGAAGGCAAAGATGGTGTGATCCTCAGGATGAGAAATTATCAGTAGGACTTGAATGGTTCCCAATTGGACAGCTGAGTTTGAGAGTTGGAAAATGGAGTACCAGACTTTCAAGACATACAGAAATTTCAGGGAAGCTCTGTGTGACCAGATGGGGACAACCCTGATTCCTGTCTATGCACTGCAATCCCATGCCATCCTGCATGGTATCTCCTGTGCCTACAGTCCCTGCCCCAATTGTGTTGGCCATATAATCCTTTACCAACAAGAAAACATGTGTATTTGATCTCCATACTCACGTGGTCGAAACAGCACTCAGCACCTTTCTCTTACACCAGCCAATGATCCTTTCTGGAAATATCCTGGAAGCATCTCTGTGTTATGTATTTCTTTAACATTTTATTTCCAATCCATTCTTTCTACTCAACCCAAGGTAATCTTTCTTCAAATGAAGAAATTTGAAATTCTGAAATTTTCCAATTCTTTTCATCTTCACAGCTGACAAACTGGTCCAGGGCCTCGTGCCTAGAAGGTACCAAAGCATCAAGAAGAGCATGGGCTCCATGGTGGAGTGAGCCAGTCTCCATCACCTTACTCCCTGTGTGACCTTTGTTGAGAGCCTTAATTCTTTGAAGTTGCTTACTCATCTGAAAAATCCAGCTACAAGTCCTACTTTGCAGGGTTATAGAAAGCAACACAACATTTGCAAAAGTACCTCGTAAGGCAACGTTTAGCAGTCTTTCTGAACATACTGTTGTTACACCAGTTTGGGATTCAACAACCCTCAGGGAATTCTTCCTCACCAAGAACAGGCTGTTCCTCATGCTGGATTGCTTCCCTGATCTCTTCATGGCATCTTTGTGGTCTATAAACCCCAGAATCTGCTCAGATGGAGCCAGCAACCTGACTTGATATTTGAGACCTTCTGGAGATTTGAGACCTTCTGGAGCTTGAGGTCTGCACACGGTGGGGCTGCTAGTTATCATCATCATCATCCAAATCTGCTTATTGCTTAATGCTCATCTCAGGTGTGAGGTCTTCTAAGGACACTTTCTTATCTCTTCTGGATTATAATGATCTCTCTTGTCTCTGTGAATTTTTTTAAAAACATACATTTTGATGCAATGTTCCAAGATTCATTGTTCATGTACAATACCCAGTGCTCCATGCAGTATGTGACTAGCATAATACAAAAACAAATAAATAAATAAGTAAATAAATAAGAAAAGTTCTAAAAATAATATACTCAGCATAAAGGAACCTCCTCTTTGGAACACCTATGGGTTTGCACACTCTCAAGTATAGGTAGCCACTTAGAATAAAGAATATAGCTTGGACAATCACAAGGTTTTGAGAGACAGCCAATAGCTTAGGCTGGGCTGATGGATGAATCATATCAAGCATCTTTTCTGACCACAATGATATACAACTAGAAATCATTACAACAAAAACAACAACAACAAAAACAGGAAAAAAAAAACATGAAGGTGTATGGGCTAAACAACATACTAAATAATCAATGCATCAAGGAAGAAACCAGAGAAGAAATTTAAAAATACGTTGAGACAAATGAAAATAGAAACACAACGTTCTCAATCTATGGGAGACAGCAAAAGCAGTTCTAAAAGTAATGTTTATAGCGATACAAGTCTACCTCAAGAAGCAGGAAAAATCTCAAATAAACAATTTAATCTTATACCTAAAGTCATGAGAAAAAGAAGAACAAACAAAACCCATAGTAGAATGGATGAAATAATAAAGATAAGAGTGGAAATAAATGAAATGAAACTACAACTAACAGTAGAAAATATCAGTGAAATTCAGAACTGGTTCTTTAAAAAGATAAACAAAATTGATAAAACTGTAGCCAGACTCATCAAGAAAAATAGACCCCAAGTAAATAAAATAAGAAGCAAAAGAGAAATTATGGTCAATAGCACAGAAATACAAAGGATTATGAGACTACTATAAGCAATTATATATGAACACATGAGATAACCTAGAAAAAAATGGATAAATTCCTAAAAACATACAATCCTCAAAAAATAACACATTCCCCCAAAAAACTATTAGAAATTATAAATGAATTCAGTAAAGTTCCAGGATAAAAATTAATATAAGAAGTCTGTCACAATTATATACACTAATTACAAACTATCGGGAAAAAAATAAAAAAACAACAATTCTACTTATAGTGGCATCAAAAAGAATACATTTTAAAATATATTTTTTATTTATACTGTATATGCCATATCCATATATCTAAAAGACATTGATGAATTTAAAAAATTGATATTTTTAAATGTCCATAATACCCAAAGTAATCTACACAGACCTGGAACAAATAATTCTAAAATGTGTATGGAATCATAAAAGACCCAAAATAGTCAAAGCATTCTTGAGAAAGAAGACCAAAAGTGGAGATAGCATACTGCAAATTTCAAACTATACTACAAAGTTATAATAACCAAAACCTTATGGTCCTGGCACAAAAGCAGACACATAGGTCAATGAAACAGAATAGTGAGCCCAGAAATAAACCCACGCTTTATTGGTCAATTAATATATGACCAGAAAAGGATAGAATGTGCAGTGGAGAAAAGATGATCTCTTCAGATAATGGTATTGGGGAAACTGGACAATTACATGTGAAAGAATAAAAACTGGACATTGGAAAAAAAATTTAAGTAACAATAAAAAAAATAAATAAATAAATAACAAAGTTTCCGGAAAGCAAAAAAAAAAAAAAAAAAAAACAAAACTGGACCATTTTCTTACACCACATACCAAAAACAAAAACAAAAACAAAACAAAACATACACAAAATGGATTAAAAGACTTAACTGTAGGACCTGAAGACATAAAACTCCTAAAAAAACACATAGGCAGTAAACTCTTAGATATTCATCTCAGCCATATTTATTTGGATCTCTCTCCTCAAGCAAGGGAAACAAAAGCAAAAGCATTATATATACTATATCCATCCAAAAAGCTTTTGCACAACAAAGGAAACCAACAAAATGAAAAAACAACCTCTTAAATGGGAGGAGATATTTGCAAAGGATATATTGGAAAAAGGGTTACTATCCAAGATATATAAAGAACTCACACAACAAAACACCAAAAAAAAAAAAAAATCCAAGCAATCCAGTTAAAAAATAAGTAGAGATCTGAATAGACATTTTTCAATAGAAGGTATGCTGATGGCCAACAGGCACATGAACAGATGCTCAAGCATCACTAATTATCAGGGAAATGAAAATCAAACTCACAATGAAATGTTATACTCACCCTTGTCAAAATGTCTATTATCAAAAAGATAAGAAATAGCAAGTGTTGGCAAGGATGTAGAGAAGAGGAAATACTTGTGCACTGTTGATGAAAATATAAGTTGGTGTGGCCACTATACAAAACAGTATGAAAATTCCTCAAGAATTTAAAAATAGAACTATTATACAATAGAGAAATTTCCCTTCTGTATATTTACCCAAAGGAAATAAAAACATGAATTCAAAAAGATATGTACCCCTGTGTTCATGAAGCAATTTATTTATAATAGTCAATATAAGGAAGCAATGTCTGTCCATTGATAGATGAATGGATAATGTATGATACACACACAGAGGAATATTAGTCATAAAAAAGGATAAATATTTCCCTAAAATTTGCTACAGTATGATGGACCTAGAGGATATTATGCTGAAATAAGTCAGACAGAAACAGAAAAATATGATATGATTTTACTTGTATGTAGTATCTAAAAAACAAAACAAATGAACAAACTAACACTCTTAAATACAAGAAACAAACTGGTGATTGCCAGAGAGGAGAGGCATGGGAGATGAGCAAAACAGGTGAAGGGGATTCAGAGGTAAAAACTTCCAATTATAAAATAAATAAGTCATGACGATTAAAAGTACAACATAGAGAATATGGTCGATAATATTGTAATAAAATTGAATAGTGACAACCATTATCATGGTAATCATTTTGCGATGTGTATCAATATCAAATCACTATGTTGTACACCTGAAAATAATATAATATTCTATGCCAACTTTACTTCAAAGGTAGATAAATAGATGATAGATGATAGATAGATAGAGATAGATAGATAGATAGATGATAGATGATGATGATAGATAGATAGATGATAGATAGATGATAGATAGATGATAGATATAGATAGATAACAACAACTTCCCAACAAACAAAAACCCAGAACCAGATGCCTTCACTGGTGAATTTTACCAAACAGTTAAAGAATTAATAACAATCCTTTTCAAATTCTTCCAAAATAGGAGAGAAAAAAACTTATAAACTCACTTTATGAGCCCACCATTACCCTGACACTAAAACCAAACAAGGAAACTACAGAAATGAAAATTGTAGGCCAATATTCCTGATAAATAAGATGCAAAAATCCCCAACAAAATATTCATAAACAAAATTTAACACATTAAAAGGATCATATACATGATCAAGTGGGAATTATTTTAGGGATGAAAGGATGAGATTCAATTTAATATATACAAATAAATCAGTATGATAAATCACATTGATATAAAGGGTAAAAAGCATATGATCTTAATATATACATAAAAAGCACTTAACAAAATTCAATATTCTTTCATAATTAAAGTCCTAAACAAACTGGGTATAGAAGAAAAGTATCTCAAAATAATAGGCAAGTTATGAGAAACTCATAGCTAACATCACACTCAAAGGTGATATATATATATAGAAAACTATAAAGATGCTACCAAAAAATGTATAACTTATAAATGAATTCTGTATAATTGCATGATACAGGATCAATATAAAAAGTTACATTTTTATACACTAACAATAAACTATCAGAAAGAAAAATTAAGAAAATAATCAAATTTACAATAGCATAAAAAAATAATAAATTTGACTAAGGAGAGGAAAGTCCTATGTACTGGAAACAGTATAAAAACTATAAAAAACTGATGAAAGAAGTTGAAAAGACACAAATACATGGAAACATATTCTGTGCTCATTGTTTGGAAGAATTAATATTTTTAAAATATCTATACCACCCATAGCAATCTACAGAATTAGTGAAATCCTTATCAAAATCCCAACAGCAATTTTCACAAGCTAGAAAAAATCCAAAAAATTTTATAGGGCACAGAAAACTCTGAATAGCCAAAACAATCTTAGGAAAGAAGAACAAAGCTGGAGGTATCACGTTCCCTGATTTCAAACTATATTACAAAGCTATAATAGTCAAAACTAATAGTATTGGCAGAAAAGCAGACTTATAGATCAGTGAGAGAGAATAGAGAGTAGAAAAATAAACCAATGTAATCAAGACCAACTAATCTGTAACAACAGAGGCAAGAATATACAATGGGCAAAAGATAGTCTCTTCAATAAATGGGGTTGAGAAAATTGGACAGCCACATGCAAAACAATGAAACAGGGCCCTTATCTCACACCACATATATACAAAAACCAACTCAAAACTAGAAACCATAAAAATAGAAGAAAACAAAGGTGGTAAACTCCTTAATGTCAGGTCTTGGCAGTGATTTTGAATTTGAAGCCAAAAGGAAAAGCAACAAAAGCAAAAATAAACAACTGGGTATACTTCAAACTAAAAGCTCCTGCTCAAAAAAGAAACCATCAACAAAATGAAAAGGCAACATAAGGAATGGGAGAACATACTGCAAACCATATATCTGATTAGGAATTGATACTCAAAATATATAAGAAATGCATACAAATTAATAGCAAATAATGTAAATAAATAAATAAATACATACATAAATACATAAATACATAAATACATAAATAAATCTGATAACCCAAGTAAAAAATGGGCAAATGCCCTGAGTAGACATTTTCCTCAAAAAAGCATACAAATGGCCAACAGGTACATGAAAACGTGTTAAATATCACTAATCATTAAAGAGATATAAATCAAAGCACAATGAGCTATCACCTCATGCATGTCAAAATGGATAATTTCAAAAAGACAGATAATGTTAATGATATGGAGAAAATGGAACACTCATGGCCTGTTGGAGGCACAGCCACTATGGAAAACTGTGTGGAGTTTCCTCAAGAAATTAAAAATAGGATGACCCAGCAAACTTACTTCTGTGTATATATCCAAAGGAAACAAAACTATTATATCAAAGGGGTATCTGTACCCCCGTGATCTTTGAAGCATTGTTCACAATAGCTAACGTATGGAAACAACACAAATTTCTAAGGGTTGATGAACGGATAAAGAAATGTGTTATATATATCCAGTTGAATATTATTCAGCCGCTAAAAAAGAAGGGAATTCTGTCATTTGAGACAATATGGATGGAACTTAAAGGCATTATGGTAAGTGAAATAAGCCAGACAGAAACATACAAATACTGGATGGTATCATTTATATGCATAATCAAAGGAGGGAAGGAGGGAAGGAAAGAAGGAAGGAAGGAAAACAAATCAAATTCATAGAAATAGGGAGTAGAAAAGTAACTGGGGGAGTGTGGAAAATAAGGAGGAGTTGGTGAAAGGGTACAAAATTTCAGTTATGAGTAAGTTTTGAAAATCTAAACAGGTAGCGTGGTGACTATAGTTGATAACAGTATATTGTATAATTAAAATTTGCTAAAAATAGAATTTAAATGTTCTCACCAAAAACGGGGAAAGGCATAAGTATGTGAAATGATTGATTTTTTTAAAGATTTTATTTATTTATTTGACAGAGAGAAACACAGCTAGAGAGGGAACACAAGCAGAAGGACTGAGAGAGGGAGAAGCAGGCTTCCCGCCGAGCAGGAAGCCCGATGTGGGGCTCGATCCTGGGTCTCCAGGATCATGACCTGAACCGAAAGCAGTCGCTCAACCAACTGAGCCACCCAGGCGCCCCATGATTGATGTTTTAATTAACTTTATGAAGGGAATCATCTCACAATATACATGTATATCAAATCACCACTTTGTACACCTTATCTGACAGTTTTGTCAATTATTCCTTAGTAAAGCCTCCCCCCAAAAAAGATAGAAGCATCCTTTTATATTTCTTAGGTAAACCCTACTGTGCAAGTGATCAAGATAAAGTGTCTCACTGGACAATGACATAGGTCTAAATGTTTTACATGTATTAATTAATTTACTTTATCCTCACAGCCTGGGGAGTTGGTGTTGTCAATCCATTTATAGAGTACGAAACAAGGACTTCCTATCCCTCTCCATATAATGGCATCCATGTAATGTCAGAAATAACAATGAAGCAAGTTAGTCTGAGTGCAGGCTTCACAGAGAAAGCCCATGTTCTCACAAGAGAGTTGCCAGGACTTTAATGTGGAACATTATCTCCTTCAAAGTCACACTAGACCTTTATTTCAGATGCCTCTAATGGGAAACTTGGCATTTCTCCAGTCAGTCTTCACAAAACCAGTTTGTGTGTTGTGTTTTTTGAAAGCAAAGTATAAACAGGACGAGTTTTTATTATTGTGTGTATATGTGTCTTGTGTAATAATTTTTCAGTTGTGGACAACTGATAGAATCCAACAGCTCAGCTTGTGGCTTATACATTATGCTAACTGCAAGAATGCAGGGCTATTTAAGAGACAGTTTTCTTTCCTTGCAAAGCTTCTTGTTTGTATATGAGGAAGTTACTCATGCTTCAAATATTCAGAATTTAATATTTAATTAAAAGTTACTTTTGGGCAATTCTAGGGACAGAATATCAAACACATTCAGAAACTCTCCAATAATTATATGTGTGATCTTACTTTAAATACGAAGTGTTGGTGATATTCTTATTAATTTTTCCGGAACATTCCTTGTGTTTGACCAATGAAAAAAGCAGAAAGAGTTCTAGACATAGAATTGGCTGACTCAGATCTATCCTGACCTTCCCACAAGTGTGCATTGGGAGGGAGTTCTTGGGACTGTTGCCTCTTGGTCAAATGGTAGGGTAGGTGAGCCAAAGTAATGTTCTTCTACCTATAGAGCTCTTGCCATCAATAACTGAGAGGTTGGATATCAGAACACTTTATGTCCTGGCTGTATTCCTCCACTTCCAGTTCACCCTTATTAAGAGCAGTCTTTCCAGGGGCAATACAAGGTTAACAATGATGCAAAAGAATAAAGTTAAACCTCAGTGGCCTAGAGATCTGCATCCTCACATCCTCCAAAGTTCTGCAATATCCCCAAGCCTAAAAGATGGCCCTCAGAAGATCTAAATAGGCTTGCTAACTCTGCAGACACACACCACATACCTCTGTCCTGTGTGGGTCAGAGACATTGGCGACAGGCCCGAGGCATGTCTGCATCTTTTGGGAGAGTAAGAAGAAAATGTGAAGGCACAGCCACAAGTCCCCTCATCCTCAGGGCAGAGTGGGAGGCGTTTACTACATGGAAATGCAGGGAAACAAGTTGATCTTACAGCAAGCCCCACATTCCACATCATCTCCATCCAAAAAAAAGTACAAAGTAAAATTGGTGTAGATAATGGCAATGTGGGATGGAAGGAAACTGATGAATTATGTCCTGGAAACTTTGCCTAGGAAGGCAGGAAATTAGATAGTATATTTCAAAAAGATTGTCAACAAAAAAGTACTCAAATTTAAATTTTGTTATATAAAGCATTAAATTCTCCACCAGACAAGGAAGTCACTTTCCTAGAAGAGTTTATTATGATTCTGGATAACTGGGGTTTTGGGGACCACCTCACCGTTTTTTGTACAATGAGAAATAACTCTGAATAAATTCTAAGTATGATTTTCCATGTACCTCAAAATTGGTTTATCATTCCTCAGATTTTTCAAAGTGGATTTGGGTTCCCCAAAATAAGCTAGAGCCAACATTTATTGAATGTCTACCATGTGCCTGGTCTGTGCTAAACTTTTTGTAAGAATTATCTCAGCCCTCAGAACTACACCATGGTGGGTGGTTGGGGGTATCGGTACTGCTTCCAGGTGATTTATGAAAAAACTGAGGCTTGCACAGGTTAATTCAGTGATCCAAAACCAAACAAGGACCCTATCAGGATCCAAAACCATGTCCACCTGGCTCCAGAGCCAAGCATCCAACTGCTAGAGGAAGATGTGGAAGACAGGAAAGCAAAGTACAGGCCTTACATAACTGATAAAAGAATTGGCTCTGATGAGAAAGGCAAGTTGGCTACATTAACTAAATCCCAAACCATTTTTCCTCAAATGGTATTTAGACAACCACTTAAAGCAGTGTTAACAGTGGTCACTGCAACCTGAGTCTGATTCTAGCAACAGCTTCGGGTCCCTTCAGTAAAGAAAAGCATTTTGCAAAAGAGGAGACTCCTCTCATTGGGTCCTAAAATCAGAAAATAGACAGCAAGAAGAAGCAAGAAGCACTCCTTCTTAGCCATAATCTGGTTTATTTCACTTCAGGTCTCCTGAAAAGTCGGATGGAAAGCCCATGAATGCCCTGACAAACTAGCAGTTTCACCAGGCAGGATCCAGGCCCTGAGTTTCCATGGGAGGAGACTGTGGCAACTCTCTTGGCAGAAAGAAGTCTCCACAGCAATGAGGAATGCTCAGACTCAACTTGTAGCCCAGAGACATCAGGTTGGGGAAGTCTCAGTGTTCAGGTCGGGTCTTCTCCCAAAGGTCTTGGTGGTGGACATTGGCAAGCTTGGAAATCTACCACTGCGTATGAATCCATGGCCATTCTCAGGAGCATTGTGCTCTCAGGAGGGGAGGAAACACAGAAGTCATGGATGTTGCCAGGAGTATTAACTACTTTTATCAAACCTTTGCAAACACCACTCCATAGAAGTCTGGAACTCCCCTACAAATGTGCAATTCTCAGCCTAGGAAGCTGTTCCCATAGGAATTTAAGTCTGGCTCTCAGCTACTTCTAGTTTTTGTTTGTTTCTGAAAAGGAGAGAGAAAAAGACAAAAAAGGAAATGTGCCTGGGTGACTCAGTCAGTTAAGTGTCTGATTCTTGATTTCAGCTCAGGTCATGATTTCAGGGCAGTGATTTCAAGCCCGACATATGGTTCTGTGCTGGATGTAGAGCTTGCTTAAGATTCCCTCTCTCCCTCTGTCACTCACCCAAGTACCCCCCCACCTCCCACTTATGTACTCTCTCTCTCTCTAAATATATATATATATAGATAGATATAGATATGTATATATTTTTTTTTAAGTGGCAGGGAAGAAGCTGAAAGAGAGGCATTGCATGGCTTCTTTTCTTTAGTTCCTTATCCCAGAAACTCATGATTTCACTGCAAAACCAATGATGATCCAGCCAGAAAGTCCTGGGGAGGCATCAGATGGAGCCTCTAGCACCCTCAGGGGCCCCCAGACCCAGTTTCTCCATCTGTCTCCAAGGTATGTGCAGAGACAGCCCACTGGTTAACATCTATGAGGCATACTTGGACTGAGGGGCCTGAGCAACACCACTGGAGTTAAATGGAGGTAAAGGCAAAAGTGAATTAGCTGCACTTTGGAGTCATAGCACCCTTAGATAGCACTGACACGGATGCCCAAGCACTGTCCAGGAGATGAAGGCCTTGCCTGGAGCTCTGTGCCAGACTCACTAGCATTGCATTGTTCACAAAGAAGATGGGATGGCTTTCCAACACCACCTGACTTCAGGCAGATAAGATCTGAGTGGAGGCAAGAGCACCAGTCTCCCAGACTTCTGGTGCAGCGCTGCTCCCACTAACTCCATACTCTATTTAGTGGGGAGGGTTTCCCTCTGAAGTGCATCAGTAGTACTTCGATATCTGGGGTTGCATGAGTGCTTGGGCAATACTCATTTTCCCCTAGACTATTATCTTTCTAATGTTGGGTAACCCACATAGCCTCAGCATCTTCTCCAGCCAAAATGAAGCTATATCCAAGAGGTATCCATCTTAGAAGAAATGGCTGAGTGTTGTTCTAGCACATGGGATGTCATCCCTTCTCACTATAGATTTATTAATATTTATCCTTATAATTTAATAGTAACCTTCCCTACTGACTGAAAAATTTTGAGCCGACTCAACAAATTCTCAACTGTATTAGTAAAAGTGAATCACTTATTTTTCACCAGCCCAGAAGGAAAAACATTAGAACACTGAATAGACATACTAAGATTTTGAATCAGTTTTGCTTGTTTTTTTTTTAAGAAGTTCTAACGCTGATAGTTTTTTAGCTGTCTGAAAAGAGAAAATGGTATACTGGTAGAGAAAATACTTCTCATCTCCAGAAATGATCAACAAAAAGCTGACTTACTTTGCTATGGAGAAAATTGATCTATTAATTCCACTGGCCTCCCTCCCCTTTCATTCAGAGAGGAGTATGGAGTCTCTAACACCCTGCCCAAGATAAAGACCGGATAAACACAAAAAGCTATGGATCCAACCTCAGGGAGCTCCGGCTAGAGGAGGAGCTGGCAAAATAACTCTTAGATTTCCTTCCATTTAAAATTCCATCGTTAACAACTAATGATTCTGATAAGAAGCATGTCAATCTCACTATCTGATATTCCTCCAACAGTAATATCAGGTTACTGTAGCCACATTTCATCTGTCCTTCCGTTATCCAGAATCTGTTATGAGTTTTCTAGTAAAAGGTAACTGGGGTGCCCAAGAGAATATCTAGATGTAAACCAGGGTTGCCTGCCTCTAAAATCTCCATAAACCTGATTGTGCATGGCTGGTGGCTTCAGTAAGATTTTAGAGAATCCCTCCCCACAGACTAGTTGCTTATATTCTTTTGCCCTCTAGCTCCAGTGAGTGTGAACTATTTAGTGACCTCCTTACTGTGGGACTCAATCCTTTTCTTTAATTAGCACTATCAGACAAAAACCAAAAATATATCCAGATGAGGAGGGAAGGAAGTCATACTGAATGAGGGTCAACACCATAAAGCTTTGCCTTGGAGACTCCTGTTTGTTGAAGGCCCACAGCACACGTGCACCCTGGTGATGGTCCTTCTGCCTCCATCAGCCCTTTTCCCTTAGCCTTCTGGCAAATCTTGCTCGTGCCCAGGAATAGAAAGCAGTTTGGCCATCTCATGTCACCTACCTTCATCAAATATTTAGTGAATCCTTTTTCTAGGCAGGCCCTGCTCTATGTTCTGAGGTTCTGGTCAGAACCATGTGCTCACCCTTGTGGTGCTTTGTCTTTCAACAGTGGGAGACAAGCAGCAAACAAGCAGACGCATATCAGATAGCCATGAAGGCAAAGCAGGGAAGTGAAACAGAGGAAGCTCATAGGGGTTGCCAGGACTGAGAGTTGCTATTTTGTTTCAGGTGGTCCTGGAAGGCTGTGCTGATAAGAGAACATCCAAGCAGGACCAGAAAGAACACAGCTATCTGGAGGAAGAACATTCCAGATGGAAGGAATAGCATGTGCAAAACCCTGGGGCAGGAACAGTGGCAAGAAGAAAAGACAATGTGGTTCATGGAAGCAGGGAAGAAGAAAGTGATAGAAGATGAGGTCAAAAGGTCAGGTCATGCAAGTCATAAAGGTCAAGCAAAGACTTCAGCCGTGCTCAGTGTTGACAGCTGGCCACTCCTAGACTTTAAGAGCCTACCTTGGATACATGCAGAAAATAGCCTGAGGCAGCAATGGAGGAGGCAGAGACCAGGCCTGTGGCCTTGTGGGGCCCAGTGAGAGACAAGGATGGCTCAGGCAACCAGGCAGAGTGGGAAGCTTGAAGAAGGCAATGGTTTCTGGATGTGTTTTGAATGAGTGTCGAGCTGGCGTGAGAGGAAGAGATGAGTCAAGCATGACGGCAGCAGTGGGCAGCCACAGCCTCCCCTCCTCCCCCTCAAGCCTTATCAAGGTAGCTGTCCAAACAAGGACAGTTGTCTCCATAGGAGGAGTTTGGAGAAGAGCGCTTCTGTAACAAGTGTCCCGCCCACTACACATCCATGGGCTCCTTTCTCCTCTCCCTGAGGAGGCGAAGGGGGTTGAAGCGTCCTCTGGCAGGAAGGCAGTCAAAGGGAACTTTTTCCTAGAATTGTGAGTAACAGAACACTGCTAAAAATGAGGCTTGACTTTACAGGGCACATACTGGAAATGAAGGCTATTAATAGGTTCCTTCAGGACGGCTGCCACTCTGAAAAAGGCTGTGCAAGGCAGCATTCACAGGAGGTGAGAAAGCCCCAGGGCTCCTAAGCAAGGCAGGAAGAGAAAACCATTTCATAGATGTGCCTTTGGAATGCAAAAAAAGGTCAGCAATCATTTCCCACCACTCCTATCAATGGCCAAACTGAGCTGAGAGCTAGTGTGTGACTCTTTGACCTAATCAGAGAACTGAAAGCTATGGAAGAAGCCAAGAAAAAAAAGTCCACTATGATTTATCAGAGGTGGTGAAAAGTAATTAATTCTTAAAGGACCAACATGACACATACCCCTGAACCTCAAATCTAGTACAATTGTTCATTTAAATTAGTAACTGGTAACCAGTCAACCTCACCCTAATGGAGGGTTGTGACTTAGACTCTCCAGACTTAAATCCTAGACAAGGAGCAAAGATTCTAAGTTGGATGCTTTCTACTCCAGTTCTGTCTTTGCACAAATAAGTAACATAGCGGGTGCTTTGGTTCCCTTCAACAGTATTTTCTGACACCTAGTATATGCAAGGCACTGGATGAGCCAGGCTCACGCAGGACTGCATCTGTGAACCCAATGTGCTATTGGGACAAAGAGAAAATCATGCAGCAGGAATGAAAGTGGTTGAAAAACAGCGCATTTCTCTCAAGTAGCAAAAGGAAAAAACAAAACAGAACCAAACCAAACTGCATTCCCATTGTGTGCCTTTTATCCTAACCAGTGCCCTGAAAACTACAGCTACCCAATGAAACTGTCTCAGTAAAGTAAAAAGAGCACAGCTTTGTAAACTTAGAGATCTTATTTTGAATTCAAATATACCTGCCGCTAGCTGACCTTTGAGAAACTGACCTAATGTTTTTAAGCCTCAGTTTCCTCATCAATGAAATGGATGTAAATTGCTTATGCCACAGGGTTGTGGGAATCAAATGGGATAACACGCAAAGGGACCAGTCCCAGGACATTGCTGCAAACATTAGTTTGCCTTCCTGGTTGCTAATGCAAGAGGAAAACAAAGAAGTTAAGCCAAGGGAACTTACATAGCCTGGGAATCCAGAAAGAAACCGTTGCAATAGGCATATTTTCCAAATTGTGTCACTGGACACTGATCACATACTGAGTACAGTTGCGAGACATCGCATCCTACATCTCTATCTCCTACCAGAATGTCCTCTGTGCCAATACAATATTGCAATAATTCTGTTCAGAATTGGTCCAGTTTGCAAATGAATATAAATTGCCTTTTGCTTTTTTTTTTCCTTAATCTTGTAGATAGGTCATGTTTTCTTCAGGATGTAGAGGACCCCTGAGCTAGCTGGAAGGCATTCTTTGAATGCTAAGACTCAAGAAGCCCCCTGAGGTAGTGTCTCCTTCGTCTGCCTCTCGATTTCACCTGTGTGTCACACAAAACCAAAAACCTCTCAACTAGAAACAGAGTCTGTGACTGAATCAACACTTCCTTTTTTTAACCTCTTAGAAGAGATTTGGGAGGAATCTAAGCATCATTGTAAAAGGCACAAAATCCCAAACCCACTGAGTGAGCAACAGATGAGGGAAATTGTTCCACATCCTGTCAGGAGGAGACGAACAGGACCGGGAGGAAGAATGTGCTGCATGGTGCGAAAGCTCGGTTTTGATTCCTGAAGCTGAACAGCTGCCACGTTTCTGTGTGGAGTAACCAGCTCAAGCAGACAGCGAGTACCCTACCTTCAGAAGACTACAAGTGCAAACTTGGAGCTGTCGCCCTCGGCAGCTGTGGGAACGTGGACAGGAAGCCAGGGACCCTGAAGAGACAGTGTAGGAGTACATCCTGTGGGGATAGATAAAAAGTAACGGCCGGGCTGTGGGAAACTCTTCCGTGCAAACACGTGAGCTCAAGAATTTCCTGAGCCAAAGATCTGACTCCAGTTATTCCTTGTATCTGTTTATTTGTTTTCCAAGTGATTCTGCATAATTCTGACAGAGTGAAAGAAGATACAAATCTAAAACCTGGATGACTGTGTTTTTTAAGTTTTTGCTCACAGAGCACTCACATGATCCGGGGCAGAAGGGTTTCAGTATGAATTCAGGATTTGCCACCGGAACCAGTGGGCCACAGGCAGTGGTGAGGGGTATCTGGCCGGCCCCTCCAGATGGCAGAGGAAGCTGGTCAGCAGGCGTTCCTGCAGCTCCAGAGGGTGCCTTTCCTACTGCATCAGCCTACTCTGGGCCCGTGAAGAAGAATTCTCTCAGAATCACATAACCAGGAAGCAATTTATCATCACCAGGCGCCTTATCAGAGTCTGGCATTCTTCTGAATTTCCAAGAAAACTGCTTCATAATTTTTACCAAGACTTATAATTCATCCATCTAATCTTGCATATAGAATTTAAAGCAATAAAGTATATGTTGGGTAAAATTATGTTTCCAGTACCTTTTAGAGGCAAAGACTTACTTTTTAAGAAGATTATAGCTGAATGGATTTGTTCCGATACACCTTTTCAGTTGCTTGTGGCACAGATTTGGGTAAGGGGCTGCTGCACAGCCACAGATGCATCTTGCCCCAGCAGGTGCACTGTCCAGCTCCCACAGGGCCTTGACCAGCCCACTGCCCACATGGTCTGCCTTTCCCCTGAGTGTCTCCTCAATGCCCCTTTGGAGCCTGTCTCCAGTGTATCAGATCTCACTTTCTGGTCATGTTTCCTGTCACCTCCAAGTCTGCTCTACAGAGTACCTGGCTCTATGTTTGCACACAGTAAGTATTCATGAAATGCTCCACTGAATTGAGTTGAATTAAATTGACCCTTCATGGGTTCGAACACACATTCCTTGTTTTCTGCCTTATCTTTCCCATCAAGCAGCCCTCATGACCTCCTCCTTGAGGTCTCTTGTATACAATTCCCCAGGAGACCGGTTGTCAGTCAGGGAGCCCTACTACAAGGCCACAGCTGCTTCTCCAGTTCAGGCCCTGCCTCCAAGACACCACACTCACCAAGTGTGCACTTTACACTTTTATTTCCATCTGATCTATGTATTACAAATTGTTTTTATTTTTCCTAAAGAATGCTCCCATACTCCCACATCTTCATTGTATTCTTCTCTTCAAACCTTTCTTCAACACCTTTGTGTCCTGGGAGGACAAGATAGGGCCAGTCATCTGGCCAAGGCCCCCCGTGGACTGGGAAGCCAGCCTGTACCAGTGCACCAGGACCCGTCATAGTATGGTCTTTCTCTCCACTCATTTCCAGAAAATGCAGCCAGAATGTCTGTCCTGGCTCTGCCTCCATCCAACTCTTTCTTGTGTGTTTACAAATTTACCTTCTACTATGGAGTGTCATAGGCTAAAGCAGTCCCCCTGACAAACCACCCTGCCCTTGGGTTTTACTGGGTGACTGTGGATATTTACCTGCGTGATGGTAAAGGAGAAGGGACAGAGCAGGAGGATGTTCCCACCAACACAAAAGAATCACAAAGAAGAATTAAAAATACCCCGGGATTCGGTGCTGAACATCTCTCAAAGCATCTTCTGATTTCCCAAAGCTGATGGAAATATTCTGAAGGTATTAATAGAATGCAGATGTTAAAGAATGCCACTTAGAATTCTGCTGAACAAATGACCCTATTGGGAGGTCGTTTCCAGTCTCCAGGGACATTCCACAGAGGGCCCAGCTGATTGCCTCATATTGAAACAACATGTCCAAGACACATTCCAGCTAGAAGAAAGCAGAACAGGACTACTCTGACCAAATATAAATCATGAGGCAAAAGGGCAATTTCACTGCCTGGGTTCTCCCTCCCTCTTTCCCTGATTCACCCTCCTACCCCCTCCCACCTCTTCCCACCCCCCAAGGAAAACAGAGCGTTGAGTAAGAGCCTGCCAAGCCAAGCTGACTCCGGCGCCAGCCGGCGGCCCAGCGCGGCCCAGATGGCGGCCGCTTGGGAAGCTCACAGCTTTCAGTGCTGTGGCCCTGATGTTTTTACTTCACTGCAATTTGTTTCTGATCTTTAGTCAAATCCTTACAACGCTGGGCTCCCCTAGAGAGTTTATACTTTGACCTTATGACAATTAACGCCAGAGACCAAGGAACAAATAGATAAGAAAGAAATTCCATTGGTGAGAGGTGGATAGTCGGAGGATGAGGTGGGGTCTTATTACTAAAGTAAATGTGTTATTTGTGAAATTATTACCCATCCAATAAAAAGAACGCAGTGTCTTTAAAGAGACAAGTTGCCAAAATGGAAAGAAAGTGTTCTTTCAAAGACTGCCAGACCTGGCTATCCTCGGTTACTGTGTGTTCAACAGAGAACACAAATTAGCAGAGGCTGGGGCCGAAGACCTTCCCCAGGGGCCAGACTGGGCCTTTCATAGCTCGGTTTGGCTACAGAGATATGGGCAAGCCCAGGAGGGTCCTTGTCCAACTCCTACCTGCCCCCACCCCCAAGGGGCAGACTCCAAGCTCTAGGCTAGAAGCTGTGGTCAGATTCCAGATTCCAGATTCCCTGACCACCAGGGTTGCTGGCGGCTGGCAAGAGGACACCAAGCAGAGAGGGAGCGGTGTTTGTTCTCACCTCCCGGATGTGGCACAGGGTCTCAAGAAAGCAAAATACAGGCAATGGCTGAATACCTCCACCTGGCGTGCACCAGAAAGTAGGATCAGTGAGAACCAAAGCCTCCCCTCTTCTTCCCAAACCCACGGAACAAAGTTCATGTGTCCCTGAGGATTTGCACAGAAATATGAACTCAAGAACAAATGCGCCCAGGAAAGTTCAGTCAACACCCAGCCTGTAAACAGGAGCATCACAGTAGAGCCACCCAAACCAGGAGCCCCTCAGAACTCAGAGCAGGGCAGGGCCTCCTATCTCCAGGCCCTCGTTATCGTTCCTTCTTCCTGCCCCTCCTGCATGTGCACATGCAACACAGAGGCGGTGACCAGAGACACGGGCTCCCAGATGGGGCACTTGCTCCACTCGAATCTTGGCTTCCTCTGAACTCTCTTTATCTTCCTTCCAAAGACAGTCCCTGCCTGGGGCTCGGTCCAGGTCTGAAGTAAGGGGCCAGGGTGACATCAGCGTGGGCTGATGGAGAGCAGCTGATGCTCCGTGTGCACGTGGTTTGCAGGGGGAACTGGCCTATCTCTCATGGAGACTTCCGTGGAGGAGGGCCCCAGAGGGCTGTGGGCTGTTCATCGTAAATCACCCCAGCCCAGGAGAAAACAGCACAGAGCACGATAGATATAAAGTGGTTCTCACCCACTCAGAGGCACATTAGCAAACACAGAAGAGGAAAGCCAGCTAAAGAGGCTAGTTTTCAAAAGAAATTTCAAGTTGAAAGGAAATAGCCAAAATTATTTTTCCCCTGAGAGTTTATCAGAGAGCAAGATTATTAGTACCCAAAGCAGCTGAATGTTTGAGCTTCCTCAGAAAATAAAACAGTCCTTTGCTAGAGGACATCTACTGACTCTCCCACCCGGGAGTCCTGCTTTGAAGTGCCAACATAGGCTGGGGTCTGTCCGTGGTTCCCTCCCAGGTGAGTGGAAAGGAGGGGCTTGGGCTCTGTCTGCAGAGTCCTCAGGGGTACAGGGTATTAAAAGAGCTGAGGAGAAAAATCTATGCAAGTGTGAGGACCAAAGCAAGCTGGGCAGTGGAAACTAAGGAGACTGTGGAGACTGAGTTCTGAATGAATTACCCAGGTGATGGTAGATGAGGAGCAGGAACAGTGGTTTTATTTTTTTTAAAGATTTTATTTATTTGACAGGGAGAAACACAGCCAGAGAGGGAACACAAGCAGCAGGAGTGAGAGAGGGAGAAGCAGGCTTCCCACCGAGCAGGGAGCCTGATGTGGGACTCAATTCCCAGTCTCCAGGATCATGACCTGAGCCGAAGGCAGTCGCTTAACCAACTGAGCCACCCAGGCGCCCAGGAACGGTGGTTTTAGATAAAAGGAACCACCAGTCACTTTGGGGGGCCTGTTATGGCAGAAGGGGGAGGGAGAGATGCTGTGGAGGTAGGTCTGTAGAAGCAAGCAGTGACAAAACCACAAACTGTTTACCCAGATGGTTAAACCATATTGAGGTGTAGACCTTTTCTTTAAATTTTATAATCATAAAATACTTATCACATAAAATTTACCATTTCAACCACTTTAAGTGTATAGTTCAGTGGTGTTAAGTATGTTCATACTGTTTTCATCTTGCAAAACTGAGATTCAGTACCTATTAAATAAAAACCCTCCATGCCCTCCCCCCTAACCCTGGCAACCACTAGTCTACTTTCTGTCTCTGTGAGTTCAGCTACTCTAAGTGCCTCATACAACTGGAATCATACAGTATTGGAGTCTTTGTGTCTGGCTTATTTCACTTTGCATAGGGTCCTCAAGTTTTATCCATGTTATGGCGTATGCCCTTCCTTTTTAAGACTGAATAGTATTCCCTTGTATGTTTTACCACATTTTGATTATCTATTCATTTGTCTGTGGGCACATGAGTTGCTTCAATGTTTTAGCTATCATGAATATGCTACTATGAACATGGGTGTACTAATATCTCTTCTAGATCATTTTCAATTCTCTGGGGTATATACCAGAAGTGGAATTGCCGGATCATGCCATTTTTAACTCTTTAAGGAAACACCGTACATTTTCCCACAGCAGCTGCTTCATTTTACTTTCTCACCAACAGCGCATAAGTGTTTCAATCTCTCCACATCTTCGCCAACACCTTTTATAAGGGTTAGACTTCTCAAGAGAAAAGGCTTGAAGGATTTTTTTTAAATTTCCGATGCAGAGGATTGAGCTAATCATATTCCTTAGTTCTTCATACATTATCACTATTGGCCTATGTAAGTCCCCTGTAGCTACAATTATTAAATTTCACTGTATCCCATGCCCCACCTTATCCCCTTCCCCTTCAAAGGCAATGCCTTACAATGTCTTTGTATTTGAATGTGTTCTTACAAAGTATATTTTGTATTTTTATGTACATGTATTCTCTATTTCTGTAAATGGATGGTGTAATTTATCTCACTAAATGCCCTGTTGTTGTTTGTTAACCAACTGCTATTTTTCAGATACTCCATGTCACTGTGGGTACAGGGGCCCATTGCTTCTAACCAGCATACATGTTATGTGGCCCAGGTGCACTATTCCAGGTTGCTCCAAACTCCTGCTCCCCACACCAGGCTGCAATGAACATCTGCAAACCTGTCACCACAAAGACCCACCTGGGGCTTCTCACACAGTTAGTGCTGGTCACAAGATGGTCCCATACTTGATTTGGTCCAAGTGGGTGAATTCTGTCCAAAATGGCTATCCCATTTGCATGCCCACCAACAGGGCATGAGGGATCCCACAAGGAGGAAGCTGTGGTGAGAAATCATGCTTGAAAACCAGATTAGAATTCAGACTTCAGTGTCTAAAGAGTGGAGCCATGAGGCCACTTGAGTATCTCAGTCCGTTAAGCGTCTGCCTTTGGCTCAGGTCATGACCCAGAGTCCTGCTCAGCGGAGAGTCTGTTTCTCCTTTTCTCACTCTGTCTGTGCTCTCTCTCACTCTCTCTCAAATAAATAGAATCTTTAAAAATATTTAAAAATTTAAAAAAAGAGTGGAGCCATGGAGGGATATTAACAAACACCTTAAACAAAGCAAATAACCCCACTTCTTATGTTCTAAATAATTCTTACACAATCCCTTTCTGTCACTCTTTTATTCCAGACAGTGCTGATAACTGGGCTTGACCACAAAAGGTAAACCTCAGAGATGAAGTTCTCTGTTCCATGTTCCTCACACCCTTCACTTGGCAGCTCATGCAACTTTTGCATGTCAGAAGCAATTTGCTAATAAGAAACCATAAAGAGCCAAGGATTAAGGGATTTCAGTCATACTCATGTGACAACTCAGTCTGTTATTGTAACCTGTACTCACATAAGTGAGTACCTGCCTAAATCTGTAAGAAGGGTTGTGAACTGAACAGAGGATGAAAAGTAGAGTCAGTGAAGGGAGTTCAGGAGCGTTCTGGAAAGGCGTAAGTACATGCTGCTATCAGAGGCATTACAAAATAGGAGGCTCAGTTGGTTAAGCGACTGCCTTCGGCTCAGGTCATGATCCCGGAGACCCAGGATGGAGCCCCACATCGGGCTCCCTGCTCCGCAGGAAGCCTGCTTCTCCCTCTCTCACTCCCCCTGCTTGTGTTCCCTCTCTGGCTGTGTTTCTCTCTGTCAAGTAAATAAAATCCTTAAAAAAAAAAATAGGAGGTTAACTCTCACAATCAAGATACATAATATTTTCAACACCTCAAAAAGTTTCTTATGCCCCTTTACAGGAAGTTCCCTGTAAAAGGAACCACCATCTTCAGCCCCATGAAACTACTGATCCGTATCCTGTCCACTTCCCATACGTGGTTCTCCATCCAATTTTCCCACCAGTTCTGTGAATCACCCAACCCCCTTCCAATAAAATTCCTTTCCTTTAAAAACAAAACAAAAATATAAAAACAAGAGGTCAGAGGGTGATCTCCTTGAGATCCCCTTCCATCTATTATCAACATCATAAAAAAGGTCATTTACAGTGCAGAGGACACAATCATCAAGGAGTTGCCCAAGAGGGACCGTCATGGGCCATATAGCATAAAGATTAAGAATAAATAGATTATATGTATACTAGAAATTAAAACCCTGATTATTTATGTACACACTTGGCTCTCTAAACCTCAGTTTCTTGCTCTATAAAATGGTGATAATATAAAAAAATAATCTCTATTTCCCCTTATTATTCTGAAGATTCATTTGTACTTTGTGTCAGGCACTGCTCTAAGTGTAAGAAGCAAGTCAGACACAAATCTATCATCAGGAAGTTTACACCCTAGTAGGGAGAGATGGGGATAAATATATTTGATTTCCCTGCTACCACCCCAAACCACAGGTATGGTAATCCAGAGGTTAGCTGGGGATTCCCAGATATTCAAGAGCTAGATAATATTATATTCTACCTCTACACTCAACACTGTGGGGGGAAGAAAAAAACAGTGATCTCCCCAAATTTTCAGCAAACAAGTTTCCAAGGAATTTACCTCTCATGGTCATCTCTGTCTCCAATTTCCTACCTACTTTAAATTCTTGTTCTTATATCAGCCACATCTTTTCTTGACTTAAACACATGTGGGCATGCACGTGATCCACACACACACAATCATACATACATATGCAGTGACAAGGTTTTACTAAGGATTATGGAGCTATAGATGAAGGCTTAAAGAAAATGAATACAGAAGTTTAATATTTATTTTTGGTTACTCGTTTTTGCTATCTCCTTTTGCCATTGGACCAGATTGCTCAGTCCCCCTCTCTCGCCCCCCTGTCCTTTCCTTTCTGTTCTTGTAAGCCCCCAACACCAAGCACCATCTCCCATCACTCTAATGGAATAAGTCCCATAGAGTTACACTCTAATGGAATAAGTCCCATAGAGTTACACTCTAATGGAACTCCCTGGTGACCCTCAATGCTGGGCTCAGTGGATGATGATTCTGTCCTCATCTTCCTCTGACCTCCCCAAAGCTTTAACACTCATGACCACACTTTCCTTCTTCAAATGCACTCTTCTCTTGACTTTGTGTCCCTCTTCCCTCTCTGCCACCACCTTTGAAGCTCACCCTCCTCCCCTGCACATTAAAGTGGGATCTCTTCAGGGATTGGCTGTAGGCCCACTTTTTTCTCAGTCTATGTACCTAGGCTAAGGGTACTTTTCTTATTAAGGGTCAAAGAGTTAATATTATAGGCTTTATGGGCCATTAGAGTCTTTGTGGCAATTCCTCAACTCTGCCAGTGTAGTGCAAAAGCAGTCATAGATGGTATTTAAAAGCACAAGCACTACCATGCCCCAATAAAACTTTATTTACAGAAGCAGGTGGCCAGCTGGTTTGGCCTGTGGCTGGCATTCAGCAGCCCCCACACTCTACTCTCTCTTAAGTCAACAGATCCATTATCAAGCCTTCAAATACATGGTTTGCACCCAGGTTTCTCCTCTGAGACCCAGATACACCATTGCCTCATTGGATAAACAAAATACACCCCAGTCACCATCTCCATGTTGAATGTCATGGCCTCCTGATTGTCTGCTTGTCTCCTTCTGTTGTCTTCTCAGAAATGCATACCCAACCAGTCAGGCAATCCAGGCACTGGGGGGTCATTCTGGACTCTGTCTGTACCCTCAAACTTAAATCCAGAATGAAGTTTGCTGATTTTACCTGCTAAGATTTGCTGGAATTTTATACTTTTCTCCACATCACAGTGTTTCCCTTCCCCACATTCCTGCCATCTTCGCTGGGACAACCACACCAGCCTCCCACTTGGGCTACCCACATCTGCCCCTCCCCTCTCCAGCCCACTGTCTGCAGCACAGTCAGTAGAGTACTTCCAAAACAAAGCTCTGCATATGCTTCTCTGCACATGACACCATCCATCATGCTTACAATATCCCTGAGCCTGGCCAAAGGTCCAAACAATGTCCAACTCCCTCCCTTGCCAGCTTAACCTCAGTTTCTCTTCCCCTCTACCTACCTAAAGTGCTCTTTTCTCCCACCTTTATTTAATGTCTTTTCATCATCCAAAGCATTCCAGTTGAATATTTTTTTGATTGAGGTTGGCAATCTACCACCCATAGCCCAAGTCTATCCACCATCCATCTTCGTAATTAAAGTGTTATTGGACACAATCATGTCTGTGCAGTTGTGCACTGTGGCTGCAACAGCAGGCCTGTATGGTTGCACCAGACCTCAGAGCCTGCAGAGCCTCAAGTATTTACTCTCTGTTCTTTACAGAGAAAGTGTGTGATCCTGCTTTGCTTATTTGATATGTCTATGTTCTACACTGGGCAGCAGCCCCACAAGGATAGAGACTGTGCCTGCTTTTCTTCACTATAATACCTTCCTGCTCCACACACAGTGCCTGACACTCAGCAGAAACTTGGTCAGTATTGGTTGAAAGAATGGATGAATGATCAGATATGCTGTGTTGGCAGGACCCACTTTCCATGTTAAGGCATTTTCTGGTCATGATGCTGGCAGTTAAGAGGATAACTTTCCTTCTTTAATAACTCCAGGGCTGTGGTAATTGAGACTTATTGATGACTCCTCATTAGCAGACTGAGTAGAGGGGACTTATTCCTCCAAGTACAGGCAAAGCAGTCATGCACAAACCAAGAATTGCTTTTGCAGAACAGGCCCTCAACCTCACGCTGCACACGCATTGTCACAGCCTGCACAGCACAGAGATCCTGGCATGAAGGCGAAGTCATATGAAGAAACTCACTCACATCTGCTGGCTGCAAAGTCTTTTCTTTTCAACACACCAGCATTTCCAAATATGTGTGTTATGGAAATGATTATGAGGGAAGGGGGGGGGTCCCTGCTTAAATGTGATTGGGAAAGCCCTGATGCAGATTCTGCAAGAAAGAAAAAAATTGTTTGACATTTCTGAAATGTATTTGACCTAGGAAAAGACCTAGAAACCCTCTGCCCAGACTTGGAGAACACACATTTTGAATAATCTGACTGTCTGCCATTCATCACAATGTTAGAGCCAGTGCAAGTATCTCTCAATTGTCTGCACAATGCTTACCATATACCTTCTGTTGCTGAACTGAAGATGAGAGTGTCTGGGGAGAGGAGGGCAATGCAATGTCTCAGGCCTTCCTTCCTCTAAAACGCCTTCAGCAACTAAATTTCCCTCCTGCTCTATTCTCTCAGGGTAAATGATTTCAACTGCCTTAAAAGAAAACCAATCTCATTATCTGAGCAAAGAAATTCACTCAAAGTAGAAACGAGGGAGAGAATCCTCTTTAGTGATTTGTGATTTTGAAAGACGAAGGTACATACATACTTGCGTGTGTGTCAGTTGAATATCAAAATACAACTCACTCTAGGTTACACCCCTGCTACACCCCCATCACACTCTATGTTCATAAATTATGATCAGTAAAGGAGCAGCCTCCTGAGATGCTGCCAATGGTCTCATGTGTATAACCAGAGCCACCATCTACATGTAATATACTATGTTTGCTTCTTCAACAACAAGCCTCTTCTTCATCTTTACATCACTCCCACAGCTTGGCTTAGTGTTCAAAGAATATTCATTGAATGAAATTTAAAGCCTTTCCATTTTCATCTTACAGACTTCTAGCTAATAAGTATTTCCCAAGAAATACATACTGTGTGTTAAACACCATTTGCGGCCAAGCCACAAGCTCATTCTACATGGGGGATAGGCAGAGATACGATGGTTCATAGTGCACGGTGATGTATATTATGTCATTGCGATGAATGACAAAGTGAGTTTCCGGAAAGTTGAGGGGAGGCTTATAGAATAGTCCCAGCCACTGGAGAATATCTTTAGGGCAACACAGCCCAGAACCAGTCTGGAGGAGCTAGACATGCACATCCCAGGAGGTTGTGTGGGCCCAGGGTCACAGGGTGGTAAACCGGCAAGGATGCCTGGAGTGTGGACTATAGGAGGTCTGGAGTACCAGCCTGAGATGTCTGCACTTTTTCCTATGGGTAATGGAAACCATAGAACATTTTTAAGATTTTGTTTCCAAGTTAATTGAATCTATATTCAACATGAAACCTCAGTGTGGAGGAGAGACCATCAGGAAGAAGTGTCTTATTTACTTGAAAAGGCTCTGGAATGAAGCTACATTGTTCCTGAACTAATTTGGAGGAGTATCTTATTGGGCATCCCCTTAAAATACAGATATGGTCTACCATCTGGCAAGTGATGCCATGGTGTGTGGGAGGGAGGCATCTCCTGAGATTCTCCAACCTGATTTCACTGGGATAACCCAGAAAGTCAAGGACCAAAAGGAACCCACTCTTTCAAAGCTTCTGGTTTCCTCCTCCGTCTGGCATGTAGCTATGGTGAAGCCTGGAGAGGGTGCAATCACGCCCCGGTGCTGCAGGAGGATGCCAGTGCCAGGCCTAACTGTCCTCGGTGTGGCCAGGGATAGGGCCCTGCAGGATGCTGGACAATACTGGGAAGGAAAAGGAGGGAATCCTCGACCTTGAGCCGGAGCCGGCCACAGACCACTGAACCCTGGGTGTCTCGACTAGTCTCAAGAAGAAAAAAATTCTTGGAAGCTGACGAGGCAGCAAGTGAAAACAAAAGATTCTATCTGGTAGGAAATAGGACAAAACGGAGAGAAATTTGTTTTGTTAAGGGAGATAAAATAAGCAACAGACCACTGAACTCAGGTCAGCAGAGCATTGTAGTCTTTCCCCAGAAGAGACAGCAGACGAACAAGGAAGTGTGTTGGAGGCATGTATAAAAAGAAGTTATTTTGAGGAAAATTGTCTTAAATCTAATATCACTTCATTCTGCATAGAAGGCAACATCCACATGAACAGAGTAATAATATCCAATGTGATAAAAAATATCCAGGGAATGCTAGATCATATAAACCTAAAGTCAAGCCTGTGGTGGGAGCTCTACAGTTTCTTTGTGTAGTTCCCTGCTAGAAGGATGAGGCTCCTGAACAATGCACACTGGTCATCTTCCCTACGTGGATTCCTTCAGAGTCAGTGCAATTACCAAGTTTTCATTTGGCTTTATGTGTGCAGGCCCAGCTCTGGAGACCAAAACTTTCAGTCAGAGTAACCTCAACTGGAAGAACAGCCAGACTCAGAAGACCTGTCATTCTCCACTCAGCCTTGGGTCAGCCCAACAGTTGCAGGGATAGTGTGTTTGAAATAGAAAATACTTTGGGCCAGTAGTATTTTCTATATGCTTTGGAGTCACTGTTCATACAAAAGAATTTTTGCTAAAAATGATTCACTGAATGTTTCTTCTTAAATGCACTTACCAATTACCAAGAGGGCTTAGGAACATAACTTCTAGAAGGGCTTTTGTGCTCCATGGTCTGGTTTGTATCTAGGTAGTTTCAGAAGTGGAGCGGTCTCCTCATTGGGAAAATTCTTTTCTGTTTCATCTCACATGACCTTCTCCTACAGAATGGCCAGTAAGGATTTCCCAACCTGACCATTGCATCAGAAAATACTTATAACTGAAAATGTCATTATTTGCTTCCTTGGAAAATTATGTTTTCCAAATACATAGCCATCTTCATTCTAAGAGGAGTATACCTACAATATCAGTCACTTAGAATATGAAGCCCAGTATAGCATGCATCATCTGACTTGTCTTATAGGGGTAGAAAAGTGAAGCTATCACATGGGCAAGTGATTTAGAGCATCAATGCAGTTATTAGAGTACTTGCCCTCTCAAGTAAGTTTTACACTCTTACCTAAAGGAAGAACATAACCCAAGCCAGGACCAATGCCAGCGCTCCTCTTTGCAAGGTCCCACGAAAAATTGTCCATTACATAATTATAAGTCTTAAGAATCTTAAAGAGATAGAGGCATTTGAAAACTTCTCTAGTATCCTCATATCCCAGTTTCTCTCCTTTTAGAGGGAAACTGAGGCTCAAGCATATTGAATGTTTGCCTGGAGTCCATAGAGATAAAAGGTAGATTAGCGGTTGCATAGGGCTGGAGTGGTTGTTTGTAAATAGAGAGTGGATGCTAATGGGTAAAAGTTTTCTTTTGGGGTGATAAAAATATTCTAAAATTAGTTGTGGTTCTGGTTGTGCAACTCTATGAATATACTAAAAATGCTAAATGGGTGAATTGTATAATATGTGAATTATATCTCCATAGAGCAGATAAATATATGTGTAATGCTATCTATCTGTCAAGTATCTATCATCTATGTATCTATCAACTATCTATCTATCATCTATCTATTATCTATCTATCATCATCTATCATCTATCTATCTATAAATTGCTTGGGCCCATTCACAGTCAATTAGTATCAGAGAAGCCCTTCAGCTCTCTTACCATTAATGAACTATTACTATAAGTACTATGACTCATATTAGATTTTTGATACTATCTTTAGATGTGCAAAATTTTTTAATTGTTATGAAACCAATTTATCAACTTCTTTTGGTGTTGACTGTATCTACAAATACATTATCAAACCCATAGTCCTGATCCTTTATCCCTATGTATTCTTCTGAGTTTCATGAGTTCAGTTCTTATATTTAGACTATTAATCTATTTTGAGTTAATTCTTGTATATAGTGGTAGACAGAGGTCTAACTTTTTCTTTTGCATATGGGTAATCAGCCGTCCCAGTCAGCACCATTATTGAAGAGATTATTCTTTCCCCACTAAGTGGTCTAGGTACAACTGATTTGTCAAAAATCAGTTGACCTCAAATGTTTGGGTCCATTTCTGGACTCCCAGTTTTATTCTATTTATCTATATGTCTACAGATATGTCAGCACCACAGTTTCCATCACTGTAGTTTATAGTTATTGTCGCAGTAGGGACATGGGAGTTATCCACTTTTGTTTTCCTTTTTCAAGATTGTTTTGGCCATTCAAAACCCTGTATTATCCCATATTAATTTGTGGATTAGCCATTTCATTTGTACAAAAGTATCATTGGAATTTTAATAAAGAAAGCATTGAATCTGTAGATTTTTGGGGTAGAATTAACATCTTAACAATATTAAGTCTTCTAGTCCATAAACATAAGATGCCTTTCCATTTATTTGTCTTCTTTAATTTCTTTCAGTGATTTTTCTGGTTTTCACTGGACAAGTCTTTCACCTACTTTATTAAATTGATTCCTAGGTATTTTATTCTTCTTGATGATATTGTAAATAAAATTTTTTTATTCCTGCTCTGACTTGTTCATTGTTGATGTATAAAAACACAATTGATTTTTGTGTGTTCATATTACACCATGCAACTTTGTTGAATGTATTTATTAGCTTTAGTAGCTTTCTTGTGGGCTCTTTGGTATTTTATACATATTTGCATACATAGTATCATGCTATCTACAAATAAAGATAGTTTTGCTTTTTCCTTTCCATTGTGGATATCTTTTTTGTCTTCCTATCTAATTTCTGTGGCTAGAATTTCTAATACAATGTTGAATAGCAGTGGTAAAGTGGACATAATTTTCTTGTCCCTAATATTAAGGGGAAAGCTTTTAATCTTTCACCACTAAATGTGATGTCAGCTGTGGGTTTTCCATAAATGTCCTCTATCTTGTTGAAGAAGTTTTCTTCTATTCCTGTTTTGATGAGAATTTGGCTTTTGTATTTGCCTACATAGTTACCTTTCCTAGAGATCTTTGTTGCTTCATCTGGTTTCAAGTCATTGTCTAGTGTCCTTTCATTTTGCTACCTTTGGTACTTCTTGTAAGGAAAGCCTACGGATAACAAATTTCCTCAATTTTTGTCCATCTGGGAATGTCTTAATTTGTCCTTCACTTTTGAAAAATAGTCTTCCCAAATATAGAATTCTTGGTCGACAACTTTTTTCTTCATATTTTGTATATGTCATCCCACTGCATCTATCCTCCATGTTTCTGATGAGAAATCAACTGTTAATATAATTGAGGATCCATTGTATGTGATGAGTCACTTCTCTCTTGCTTATTTTTTTTGACAGAGAGAGACACAGTGAGAGAGAGAACACAAACAGAGGGAGTGGGAGAGGGAGAAGCAGGCTTCCCGTGAAGCAGGAAGCCCAATGTGGGACTTCATCCCAGGACTCTGGGGTCATGACCTGACCCAAAGGCAGACGCTTAAGGACTGAGCCACCCAGGCACCCCCTCCTGATGTTTTCAATATTCTCTCAGTGCCTTTGGCTTTCAACAATTATATAATGTATCTCAATGAGAATTTCTTTCCATTTATCCCACTTGGAGTTTCTTGAACTTCTTGATTTTGTAAATTCATCTCTCATACTGTTTGGGAAAATTTCAGCCATTATTTCTTCAAATATTCTTTCTGCCCTTTTGTCTAGCTTTCTTCTCTTCCTGGGAAGAGATTTTTTTTTTTTAATGGTATCTCACTAGTCCCTTGGGCACTGCCTGTTTTTCTTCATTCTCTTTTCTTTGTATTCCACATACTATATAATTTCAATTGTTCTATCTTTAATTTTTCTGATTCTTTCTTCTGTCTGTTTAAATCTGATGTTGAAATCCTCCAGTGAATCTTTCATTTCAGTTATTGTACTTTGGTTCCAGAATTTCTATAATTTTTATTTAGTTCCTTTTACTGATTTTGATCTGGTTTCCTTTAGTGCTTCGTCCATAGTTTGTTAGCTCCTTGAACATATTTAAGATAGATTACTTACATTTTTGTCTAGTAACTGGAATGTCTGAGCTTTCTTGGGGATGATTTATATCCATTTATTTTGTTCCTTGTAATGAACCACACTTTCCAATTTCTTTGTATGTGTTATTTCTTATTGAAAATTGGGTATATAACTAATAAAGTGTGATTACTCTGGAAATCAGATTATTCTCTTTCCCCATGGTTTGGTGCTTTTGTTTTGAAGGCTGTAGTTATCCATTTGTATATCCTTTTGTATATCCATTTGTATATCCATTGTATATCCATTGTATATCCATTTGTAAACTTTTTTCTGCCCCCAAATACTGTATTCCAAGTCATGTGTGGTCACTGAACACTATTCCTTTAGCTTGGATAACTGATTTCTTTGAATTCCAACAGCTAGAAAACAAAGAAATACCAAACGAATCTCTACTAATCTTTTAAGATTGACTCTATACTGGGGCACTCCTTCAACACAAATAAGGTCTGGAGTCAGGGACCAGTGTCCTACTCTAGAAATTCAGTCTGCCTTCTACAAGACTGTCAACAACTGAAAAGGAGGTGTGGTGAAGCTAAATAAAGATGCCACAAAGATTCCATTTTAAATTTGTATTTTCCTTGATTCAGTGTTCTTTTGGTTGCTATAAACTTTTGACCATTCTGAAGAGTTCTTAAAAAGTTCCTTCTGACAATTTCCAGTCATTTTTTCACATTTCATTTGAGGGGTGGGTACTGCCTACTCAGCCGTTTTGTTGACTCACCCAGACAAGAGGAGATTTTTTTTTTTAATATATGAAAAAGTTTAGCCTAGTGGAAGAAGTTCTGTGGTACCCTCATCCCTCAAAACATGTACTCAAACCAAATGAGGATACTTCACAGGTCCAGTACCAGCTGGTCTTGTCAGAGAGGTCTTCAAGAGTTATATGGACGTACCTGCTTTTTGTTGGAAAAGCCTAGCATGAGGAGCTGCATAAGCTTCCATGATGGATGGCAGAGGAAGGAGAACAAGTCGAAGCAGGAGCTGCATTTCCACCACAGGTCATGTCCATGTCATCATTAGCCAGATTCCACAGTTCAGAGGAGGCTGTGCTAAAGCTTTCTTGAAAAGATCCTGCCCTAAGAGAGCTGAAGAGTGAGGAAACCCAGCATAAAAAGGCCAGGTGGGGGGTACTATTGGAACAGAAGTAAAGTGTGAGTCTAAGTAGTCAACTGGACCAGACAAGTGTATCAGAAAAGAGATCAGAGCTTAACATCCTGTTTCAAAATGAGTGTTCCCCAAATAATCCACTGAAGCATGAATGTAAAGAAAAAGCCAATATCTGGGCACCTGTAGAGGGTGTTAGATATTAGATAATAGCTATCTTAGGCAAAAGGGACCTTCCTATCTGAAATTTCTCCTTCCCCAGCCCTAATTCCAGAGGAGGGAGGACAGGATGGAGAAATATTCTCTTTATCTAATGACAGGTTCCAAATCTAGATCAGGATTGAGAACTAGGGTCATGGTGAGGGGCAGATCCAATTAGATGGGGGAGTAAAGTTTTTGTTTAATTCAGACTGAATTTTTAATACCTGAAAGTGAATAAGAAAGCTATGAGTTGTGCCCAAAATCTCATCCCAAAGCAGTGAAGGGATATTCAACTAGATTAGTTTTTAAAAAGTACCGTTGCCTACTTTGCATGTTCCCAAACCAAGTACATTCAATATATGTCTTACACATATCAAAAGAAGATAAGGGGAAGAAATTGAAGGGCAGGAGAAAGCTGGAAGTCAGATTTGAACAGATTTAACCCACTGTTCCTTCTTATAAGTCAGAAAAATTGGGGCAAGATTTTAAATGAAAACTTAACACCACACACAAGTGCAATGTGAAATTTAGTGTTCAAATGTGTTCTAATTGTGCTGACTTCCCTGCTGTGTTAAACAAGGGATGAAGGAGGAGGGTGAGCATGAGCCTATAGTATCCCAAGCTTCTCTCCAGAGAGAGCCCTTCCTCACTCTCATGTCTATGAAATGGCCAAGGCAGAGATGACTCTGGAAGGTATGCTACTGGGATCTTGGGGAGGGTGTGCCTCAGCTCCAGCTGTGTGTGGAAAACCATGTGTTCCTCGATGGTTTCTTTAAACTTGGTGCCAGGGAAGCTTTAGCAAGTTGAATATCTGAGCTGTGCTGAGTATGTGAGACATTCCAATTTCAGTGTTCCCTGCAAAATTAAAAAAGGAAAGATGAGGAAAGAATCCTGGAGTTCATGGGAGTAAATAGAGTTTGAACCAACTGAGCATTAATAATCTTACCAATCCCATCTGGAAATGGGGTAAATGAGGTAGCCACTCTTGTCCTCATGTCTCAGATCTCCAGCCCAGGGGGCAGCAAGGATGGCTGACAGTGTTTGGTCATCATTTTCCTGAGTGGATCCTGTTTAACCTGGTTAGTCTTTGCAGTGCAGTTTGGTTCATGTCTTCCTGGTAATAATATTGAAATAATTTATTTTCTTGGCTGCTCCATAACATGTTCTATGAATTTATTCTAAAGGAGGAAAGGAAGAAGGAGGAATAAATGTGGCATTGGCTTTTCGATTGTGGTTTTCATTTCCATAAACCTTAGATCACAAGAATGCATGAGATATTTACACAAATCTTTCCACAATTCCTGTGGCCTTTGGGGGCATAGCATTTGCATGACTTCACCGCGTGGCTGGTGTGTGCTTTCTCAGCAGCTTTGCTTGCAATAGGGAGTGGTCCCCACCAGTGCTTGTAGTTGTGTGTGTGTGTATGTGTGTGTGTGTGTGTGTGATTTGTCCACATGTGTGCAGAAGAAGAGAGAAGGAGAAAAGAAAAAGAGAAATTGTCATTTCTTTTTCTTATTTTTCCTGCAGCAAATACAAATTTGAAAAGGGATTCCAATTTTTCTACATCACAATATGGTGAGTTTTCTTTTCATAACTCTACTTCTTCTAGATAATTTCTATGGGAATGGCAAAATGAAAGGACCCTAACTGAGAAGGCTGGGGCCTCATTTTTGTAGTAAGGAGGCATGAATGCTGATCTGGCCCAGACAAGAAGAATGTAGCAGACTTAGCTGTGAGGCAAGTGGAACCCAGGTTCCAACTTCTAGAAGAGTCAGATTTCTATGGCTTCAATGGGTTCTCCAAACCTAGGGGATGAAACAACCAAGGGTGACCTTGGCCCAAGCAAGGACCTGGCACCAACCCAGGGACCCACACACAAATAGAGTTAACAGTAGGTCTTGGGCAGAATGATGCCTAGGACTGTTAGAGTTGTTTCCCATGTACAGAGCCCTAGCCAAGATGATTTCAAGGGCAAGCCAAGTGCACCAATTTAGAGAAGTAACATGTTAGTCACTACACCAAGCCCCCCAACATCCTAGTGGAATACAAATGAATCATTGATTCACAAGACACCACACTAGCTATCTTTCCTACTTCCCTGATTTTGCATTATTGCACACCAAGAATGCCGGCTGACATCCCATCATCAGTATAAATGGCAGCAGACTCAAGAGGATGATAGTATGGAGCTTGGGAATCATAGATCTTACACAGAAGAAGACACTTTGCCATTTTAAACCCACTTCTACCACCTTGTCTCTTACATTGTGTGAAAAAGCACAAAGTTCAGCTAAGTAGACCTGCATCTAAATCCTGTCCAAACCACTCCCTAGCTGTGAAATTTTGGCCAGGTTCTCTAGCTTCAATCTCTCTCTGTGACTCAGTTGCCTTTTTAAAGCATACAAAATAGTCTAGACCATCTAAGAAAATTGTAAGGATGCACAGGACATAGCTCAGGAAACTCAGGAAACTAAAAAAGGCACCAGTTGAGTCTGAGAACTGTCCTCTAACACAGATTTTTAATTGTTCTTATCTCTGACACCTGCATTGGGAAAAGCCCAGAGACCAAGGATCCCTACACCCAAGTGAAACAGAAGAACTGTGTTTGAAGTAGGGATACACAAGGCATCCAAGAGGATTTGTCCATTGATTCACAGTCAGCATGTAGGGAGTTTCTTGGCCACAAGAGTGAGGCATGGGTGCCCTAAACAAGGATTCAAAATCCCTGTGAGAGTGTGGTCTTTGCACGAGCAGACACATGTTCTGATTCCCAGCAGGAATGTGTGTGCACAGCCAGCTCCATGAATGTGTCTTCATGCATGCACTCCAAGCCTACTACAAGGCTTTCCCTACATCTATCCTTTATGAAGTTACCTGGGAAATTTAGTGTATTTTCATGCAGATTTAACAAGAAACAACATAGTTTTCATTTCATGCAAATTAAACAACCTGATAGAAAAGTTTCAATACATTTTGATATTTTAATGACATTAAGGCTCTGTTCCATCCTGGGGTCTTGGCCCCAAGTCAAGGGCCCTGTGTTCCACGTTCCTCAGGAGCTGGCAGTTCACTATGCCCCCATCCCCAGGACTGGTCCCATCTTCTCTCACTGAGGAAGCACATTCGTTTTCTTAAATGAATATGAACATGTCTGGCTGTGATACAAGGCATTGTCAGCACTTTCATTCTACACCATCTAGCACTTGGAGATGCTACTAAATTTTTAAGTCAGAACATTTATAAGCCTCAGAATTCTGCATCATGGTTCTTAGCTTAAGCTGTGGGCAAGGAGGATGCTATAGTTTCCTTCACGGAGGGAAAAAACAAAGCCATTATTCTTTTAAAAGTCAAAGCATCTCCAGTCTCCTGATGAGAACATAACACCCCATGCATATCTCTGTGAGGAAGGCTTTCACTGTGGTGCTCAAAATATTATCGAAGAATGGATTTTTTCTGTGCCAGAAAGTACTAATTTCTTATATATTACAACCATATCAGACAATTCCTCATGGACTGTGATTCTAACAGTGTTTGAAGTTAATCTAGGAAATGATTTAAACAGTATCATTTCACAAACCTAGTAAAAACACAAATAGAAGCATGCAGAAGCCCTCTGAGCATTTTATTTCAATAGTGATTCACTAGGAAGTAAGACATGGAAGAACCGCAGTGCAGTGGAAGCTGTCTGAGACATAAGTGGAGTTTCAGAGGACTTTCCTGACTGGTTCTTGGGAGCAGAGTCAGGATCAGTAAGCTGAAGAAAACCCAGAGAAATCAGGACACTCTACCACTAGCCGTGTGACTGTTTGGGAGCAATCTGTGACAACTCCTATAGGAGTGACTTGTTTTCCTCCTTTTAGTCCTAGTTTTACAACACTGGAATACACATTGAGGCAGGTCTGGCTGGCATAGTTCTGTATTTGGTTTCCTTTCTCACAATAGTTTAATCCATGATAGTGAATCTCAGAGGTCATTTACTCACTTAGAAATGTGACTTTGGGACTGAATTAAGAGAAAATTGGGAGAATCTTTCATTCAAACCAAAAAGATACAAAATATTACCTAGAAATGCAAAGCCTATAATGATAGGGCAAAAAAATAAGTTCACTGAAACACTCCACTAACTGTATGTAACCCTCAAATTTCTTATGGTTCCACTTCTAATCCCATGCCTATAAATTCAGCTCAATGCATAATCAAGCTATATTTCTTCCTCCATAATCAGTTTGTTTATGTTCAGATAAGTGCAATGATGTGCTTTCAGCTGACCAAAGCTTTAAACAATTGTTTATTCCCAAGCAGAGTAACAATGATAAGACCTCTAGGTACAATGCATGATAGAGTCCGTCTCAACATTATCAGGGTACCAGAGGGCACAGTCAACAGTAAATGCATCTTTATTTTTGGCCAACATTCCTTTCTTCAACTTTGTTTCTTTTGGGGTGTTCCATGTCTACCTGTGAAGTGGCTTCTTCAACAGACACAGGCTGGGATGCCAGGTGGGCATTACTCATTTGAGATAATCAAATAGTGTGAATCATATTTCTGTGCTTTCTAAACCACCATCTACCTCTCATTTAATGATGGTTTCAGTTCTCTTTGACTGCAAGAAACAATAACCTGCTTGGTCAACTTATAGTAAGCAGCAATTTATTGAAATGGTATGGAGTGGCTCATAGAACCTATGGAGGATATGAAGAACAGGGCTCAGTGCCTCTTGGTTAATAAACCCACATCACTAATTTTAATCTAAGTCAGGACACTAGTGACACTTTCCCTGGGATATTTTGTCATAACGAGAGTCCCAGACACCGGGTCATTCTTCACATACCTGGACATGTTGTCTTTTTAGATGTAATGTTCCCAGATTGTGCCATAAATATGCCCAGCATTGGCAATGTCAGCATGTGCAAGAGCCATGGCAGAACCTGAACAGGTAAAGTAAATGCCCAACTGAGGCCAGCCTAGACTGTCTCTTTCCTGCTTTGCTCATCAGCCACGAATACCTTGGCACTGTAAGATCCCTCCACGGTAGTGGTGCCTGGGCACAAGATGCCTACTCCTGAAGAAGCTATGCTCCATATAATCAGGCTGTGGTATTTCTGTCCACATGTAAAAATACATTTGAGGTACAGTTGGCCCCTGATCTACGCAAATATCTATCAGTGAGGAATGTTGTCAAATTGTTCCGCTGTACAGAGTGCATTGTTCCCAGACAAACCTCATTAAATGTATAATAGGAAGTTGTTAGAAAGCACCAAGTCCTCTTTGGTAGGTTATAGATGTTGACCTTTACTTAGCGACCCATGCTGAAGACCAAAAACTATGCAATATTAAATTTCCCTCAGTGAGATAGACTTTGGCAAAAGATTATAAAGATAAAAACGTAGAGTTTGAATCCAGAACCCCAACAATTTGTACGATTGTAGTCAGGTCTCTTAACAGCCCCTTCACAGAGCTCTTGCTTGGCTTCAATGAGATCATGTCCAATGTAAGTGTTTGCTCAATACAGAGTAATCAGCTCTAAGAAAGAATAGGAATGGAAAAGATTTTATTTCACCTTCCCAGTTTCCTAAATACCTGTTTTAACTCAGAATTTAACTGTTACTTCAGTGTGTACACCAGACAGGAAAGAAAAGGTTGATGGGAAAAGACAAAATGGATGACAGAAATGAAGAAAGAGTCAGCCAGTAACTGAGGCGTGAGGGACTGAAAGAAGGGCAGGCTGGAGGCAGAACTGTGGGGATATGAGCAGCCTCGGCCTGCACAGACCCCAGGCAGTGCTCTAAGATGTCATCGGGAGTTTATAAAAAGCCAAATATCTGACCTCTAAGGACTTAAAACTCAACCAGCGTTCTTTGTGAGTTGTTGGACGCTATGTGGCTCTCAATCATGACGTGTGTGAGGAACTCCCCAGCCTTTTCCAGGCCATTCTCTGGTGCCTTCCAAGCATCTTTCCCTCTTACCCCTTTTGTAAGAAGCCACGTAGACAATGCACAGATCTCAGGGAAATCTGACCCCATGTCCAGATCCATTAGTGAGCCCTGAAGCATCTAAGTCAAGCTCACATCCCCATCCCCCTTGTCAGTGATGGTTCTGGAATGCCACTTGCAGCCAGTTGGCCTCAACATCCAGATGGATGCAAAGCTGCTGCCCCAGGTGTTGCTGCTAGTCAGGGTCAACTATGAAGTAGAACCGCAGACCTGGAGCCTATGGCCATATATCCTGAGATATGAGAAATACCTTTCCTTACTTGTTTAAGCCATTCTGAGATGCTTTTTCAATGTAAGTCAAAAGCTTACAAAAAAAATTCACCTGGGTGCCTGGGTGGCTCAGTGGGTTAAAGGCTCTGCCTTTAGCTCAGGTCATGATCTCAGGGTCCTGGGATTGAGGCCCACATGGGGAGGGGGGGGTCCCTGCTCAGCAGGGAGCTTGCTTATTCCTCTCTCTCTGCCTGTCTCTCTGCCTACTTGTGATCTCTCTCTCTCTCTCTCTCTGTCAAATAAATAAAATCTTTTAAAAAAATCGCCTGGTGATGTAGCAGAAAGGACTACATCCTAGCTGCTATTAATGAGCAGCTGAAAGTATGCTTTCCTCATCTATAATATGAGGAAGTCCTCTGTGTTTCTGTGATCCCACAATCCTTCATCCCTTTAAAAGTCAGTTTTGATGGCTCATCCATAGAAATGGACCCCTGGGAACAGGGGGAAAATTCAGGGTACAAATTACATATAGTAGATTGCAAAAGAACAAACTACATCACTCAGTTAACTGGTTAAAAGAATTAGCTTACTTGTGGAAGCTTCTAGCCCTTATATCTCTTTAGTCCCTGGGGTTACTGTTCTTCTGGGCTGGTCTATTCTAGTTTCACCCTGAGATCAGGGTTGAGTCATTCCTCTTAGCTCATGTAAAATAAGGTCTTTTTCCCTTGGGGTATCTGACACAATCATTTTAAATTCTTATTGAAAATATACTTGGTTAAAGAGGCCAGCCTTTCCAACTCACAGGACCCTGTTCCAACTATGATGTTCTAAACATGGATGTTGCTGTCTTCTCTCTGTCTGTGGGTTCTTTCCAATACCCTACCCCTTTATAGCTTCCTTTCTTCTGAGAAAGGCTCCTTTGTCCTTCACATCAATAAACCTGAATATGACTACCTATTCCTAAAGCCCCCAAAATGTCTACTTCCTCTGTGAACCCTCTCAGTTAGCCATTCATCTGCTCAAAAGTTCTCCCTCTCTACATCTGCAGGTTGCCACAGTGTCATTGTAGAGTATAACAAGATAAAGAATATGGGGTCTGGGGGCGCCTGGGTGGCTCAGTTGTTGAGCGACTGCCTTCGGCTCAGGTCATGAACCCGGAGACCCGGGATCGAGCCCCACATCAGGCTCCCTGCTCAGTGGGAAGCCTGCTTCTCCCTCTCTCACTCCCCCTGCTTGTGTTCCCTCTCTGGCTGTGTTTCTCTCTGTCAAATAAATAAAATCTTAAAAAAAAAAAAAAAGAATATGGGGTCTCCTCTCTTAGGAAACTTACACTATACCCCAGGGTTCAGGGGTATAAATAACTCCATTTATATTAGGAGTGTCTGATGATGTCATGGAACAGATCCAAATAGAATGCTACAAAAGTTTGGGAAAGGGACTAAGATTTCAGTTGGAGGAATTCTGAGTAATAGCTGCTTGAAAAACACAGGATTTCAGCTCTTAGTTTTAGAGGATAGATTGAATTTGAATTGATAGTGATGCTAAGGTGAGAGCATCGCAGATCAACAGAAAAGGCAAAGGCAAAACAGAATAGCAGGAAAGGTGGGGCATGCTCCGGAAGAGGCACTTAGCACGGTGTAGCCATGAGGACAGGAAGCAGATTAAAGGAAGCAAGAACGCCAGGTTGGGCCCAGGTGCTGGTGAGCTTTGGATCCATGGTAAAAAAAAACATAAGTTTAATCTAGTAGATCATAGAGAATCAAATTTCTTAGTTATTGTGCTGTGTTTTGATTTGGTTTTTGGTCCAGTTCTCTATAGAGATCTCTAAGAATTTCTACAGCTGTCTCTTTTTTTTTTCTCTCTCTCTATAAACTCAGCACTTAGCTTTGTGTCTGGCATACTGTAGGTTCTTAATATATTTGTTTAATGAATAGTTGAATTGATCAGATCTATACTTTTTGAAAAGTAATCTAACAGCAGGGGGATAAAAGATCACAGTTTTAGTGGGGAGAAGTCTAAAAGTAGTTAAGAATTCAGAAGAAGAAAAAGAAAACCAAAAAAAAAAAAAAAAAAGGAAGAATGGATTAGAAAGCCATTGTGAAGGGAGAACCAATAGGACTTTATAGAATGGGAACATTAATGTTGGGAATATTACCACACTGCAAGTGTGTGATCCCAGGAGATGGGAGAAGCATGGCAGACCTAGGCACTTGGGACCTTGCTCACAGTAGATTCTCGCCCCTACCACTAAGGGACTTGATGTTTTATTCTTTCATTACTGTGTCCCCAACACTAAGATACTAAGCTGTCAGCATTATTTGAACAAGTGAACAAACATGTTACCTTTCAGATGATGGCAATTCAACCACTCATAAGTGTCTGATTTAGTTAGAAATATGGGCCTGGCATTTAGAACTATGCATTTCAATTTGAGAGTCATATGCAAAAAGAAAGGTGTTGAAGATGCAGCCTGCACTCATCCAGTCCTGAGGCAGGAGTAGGAAAAAGAAGTGGGAGAGGGGTTGCTTGGTCCATGGTTACAAAGATCAGAGGAGTTTCCAGACTGAGGCTGATGGAACAGTTCTGTCAAATATACTTGAGAACTTAATGGGAATGAAGATTAGGTCTTGGTGATGAGTTTGACACATTGGAGGCCACTGGTGACAATTAAAAACATAATTTTAGGGCTCTCTGTGTGACTCAGCTGCTTAAGCATTTGTCCTCAGCTCAGGTCATGATCCCAGGACACTGGGATAGCCCTTGTTGGGCTCCCTGCTCAAGGGGGGAGTCTGCTTCTCCCTCTCCCTCTGCCTCCCCCCCTTCTCTCTCTCTAAAATAAATAAATAAAACCTTTAACAAAAAAAACCAACAACATAGTTTTAGCATTGTGGGTATGGAAGACAGATTTCATCATTCCTGGTCAGATATCACAACACAGAGACACAAACTCAAGATGCACATTTACATTTTCATGTAGAAACAGACTCCTTTGTCTCTCTCTAGGGATTAGGGTCAGCCCCAACACATTCATTTTTAAGGGGAGAATTAGGGTTTTTTGCTAAATGGTAGGTGACTACATGGGAATCTTATGGTGAAACATTCAATTTGAATAGTCAGAGCAAGTAGAAGAGTCAAAAAGAAAGAAGAGGATAAATGCACACCCACCTCCAACACAAAAGATAAATCCACCATTAAATGTTGGTCTCAGAAACCTTCCCTGAGAACTGGAGGGGCCCAGCCTCCAGCCACCCAAAATGGAGTGAGGAATGCAAGATATGCAGGAATTTGAGACCATCCTGGGCAATCCCTGATGTAAACTACACTGGAGTGATAGTAAAGCAGATTGCAATCCCAAATTTACGCTGAAATTGGCCTAGGATTACTAGGGTCCCCTAGGCCAGGAAAGACCAGGGTCCCTGCCAGTTTACATATACCCTTCTTTCTAAGTCCTGATAAGCAGCTTACACAGCCCCTTCTCTGTGCCAGAACTTTCACTGTAAACATGACTAGAGTTTTCCCCATAAGTAAAAGACTAAATGTTATTACTCTTCTGGAACATCATCTATATTAAAAAATTTAAGCAAGGGAAAAATCAATTATTTAAAAGAAAGAAAAAACAGAGTTTAGAAAACTAACGGGTAAGGCCTCCTCTCTGTAACTGTTTGGAGGAGCAATTTCCCTCTCCTTTGCAAAATACCGCATTTAGGAAAATGTTATGAAGAGATTAAAAAACCAAAACACGTGTTTCTTGACATCAAGGCATTTCAGCACAAGAAACCACCCCAGAGGAGATGAAAGGAATTAGATCCCAGGGATGAATGGGATATTAGGATGAGTCGAAAGGGACCAGAAATATTCCGTGCGTGCTTCCCTATTTTACAAAATTATTGGGGGCCGGGGGAGGCGGGGGGAGCGGAAGTCTGCCTAGCCTGTCCGGACGGCAGTCAGCCATTCGCTAGCACCAGGACAGATTTTGTAATCCCAGGCACCCAGGCAACGGTGGGCGCCCAGGAAAGCGCCGCCGCGGTGCGCCCAGGGCCAGCTCTATACATCTGCATTAGATCAGACAGTGCTGCGGGTGGAGGCTCAAGAGTTACCAGAAATAACTCCTTTTCCTGCAAACTTCTCAAGACGGCGGCTGCTACGTGGCCTGAACAGAGTGGGAGCCACGGGTGGAGAGTGGAGGCCAGAGAAGTGGAGTCTGTGCGCCCAGGTGGGGGCCACGAAAGCCGAAGACTGCCGGGAGCCGCCTCGAAAGGTCTCATAAAAGTACCATTTGTTGGGACCCCGCAAGAAGTGGAGGCAGCTT